>CM018048.1:4091439-4160433 GCA_008638375.1 Nyssa sinensis | reverse complement strand
TAGCTACCATCGGAGCCTTCCCCGGTGGCATTCTAATTTTTCAAGAAATACAGCAAAGGGGCGATTTGGACTTTGACGAAGTCGACAACTGCAACATCACTTTACAAGTTTCCAGGAGCTAACCAGACTAGTTAGTAGCGTGAGGAAGTAATAGATTAGTTAGTGGCGTGAGGAATATAGATTGGTTGGTGGCGTGAGTTGGACTAGGAGAGGTCACGACCAATCAGGTTAGTCTCGGTTGACAAAATTTCTTGAACCTTATAGGTTATATCTTTCAATTAATATTTACATACCTAATTACATTTTAGGTAATTATACTGATTATCTTTAAAATTTTTAATAATTACAAAAAATTCTCTTAAGATTTTTAAAATAACACTTACATTTCTTGAGATTTTTGAGAATTACAAAAATTTCTTCTGAGATTTTTGAAATATCACTGACCTCTCCTACTTTTACTGACAAACTATAAAAACTTTCACTCCAACATTATCTTTTTTTAAAATGACAAAAATATCTTTTTTATTTTCAATTTTTTTACTTTTTTTCAATTTTCACCTTTTTTTGAACTTTTTTAAAAGAAATTTTTTTATATAAAAATAAATAAATTTAAGATAAATAATTATATTTTTTAGTTAATGAAGATTTTAATAAATATTTATCTTAAAATGAGAAAAAAAATTAGAAAAAATTTTCAATTTGAAAAAAAAAATGAAATAAGTACTGTTGTCATTTTGAGAAAAAATAAGTTAGAGGAAAGATCTTTGTGATTTGTCAATAAAAAAAAAAGTCAGTATTATTTTAAATTTTTTTTAAAAAAATTTATAATTATTAAAAACTTTAAAAAAGTCAGTATACGTAATTTAACTTTATATTTTTTTTATGACTATAACCATTATTTATTAATCCTGAAATATTTTTAACATTACATTGTGGTTCAATAAATACAAGTTATGTGTAATTTATTATAAATTTTGGAGTAATTTTTTAATGTGTCTAATTTAATTAATTAAGTCAGACTGAAACTTTCAATGAATAGCGTCCGCAAAAAGATTTTTTTGCGTCTCCAAATGCGGTGCTCATTTTCAACATATGAATTATCAATTTGTTGACAAATTTTAGTAAACCCAATTATAGTGCCAGTGTTAACACACTTGGGCTACCTAAGTTCAACCGTGGACGTAATCTTCCTGGTCAGTGCCAATTGATTTAGCCAAAAAATGTAAAAGTCGGCGTGCCACGTGAAGTCGACAGAGTAATACTTTTCTTTTTCAGTGCTAGTTTAGTTGACCGTAAGAAAGTGTCATTTTAGTAATGTTGTTATGAAGAAGAATGATAATGGGTTAAGTTCGGAGCAGGATATATATATATATATATATATATATATATATATATATATAATTTTTTTTTTTTAATTTTGATTTTGATTTTGACTCTATTTACAATTTTTTACTTTCGATTTCGTTTGTAATTCTCGATTTTGCTCAAAATCTTGATAAATTTTTTTTTGGATAGATAATTAAATTAAAAATTTATTGCCAAAATAACTATTATAAGAAAAAAATAATATAAGTGTGATATGATAAATCTTAAAATTAATTTTATATATTGTGATTTATTAGTAAAACTGTATACATAGATATTTTTAAAAAAATTAATATATAAACGGGGTTTGGGAACGGGTGACTATCCCTTGATTCTGATGAGATTTTTAAAACCTCATTTCGATCTCGTTTATGAATACTCTATACCTGTTCCATTAAAGACAAGACAATTGACATCCCTAGTTGTGAAAGAGTACTATTTGAATTAAGTAGCTGAGTGTTTAAATGAATTATTAAAAGCGGTGTTAACAGTTATCAAATGAAATATTAAGTGTTTAATGAGTTTCTCAAAATGTATTAAGGATGGTGAACATATTAAAACAAATATAGCCTTATAAAGGACAGAGCCTAAAGGTGGTTAGGGTGGAATGTAAATCCCTCTCCCCCCCACCCCCCCTGTGAAAAAAAAAATTTACTTAATCGTGGTATATTTCTACAAACACAGTAATAAATCTAGTACGAACTATCACAAAAATAACAAAAAAAAAAATTCCACAATACCAAAAAATCAACCATTAGCAAACCATTTTTTTTCTAAAACATGTTTGCAATACGGTAATTAATTTTACTAAATATGTTAGTTTAAAAGATCATTTTGAATTTACTAATATATATGACTATAGATAAAAATTTTATTTTTATAGTACTATGGTTTAATTGAGTAAAGTTTCATACGCCTGAATAGAAGCAAACAATTTGCTCAAGGTGAAAATTTAACATTTATAAATTAGTTCATCTTAAAATTTTAACCAACTCAATCTTTATCATTCATTTCTCATTTTTTATCCCAAAATTTTAACCCAACACAAAATTTTTATTTTATTCTCTTCTAAAATTTTAACCCAATCCGAAAAAATTATTTACTAAATGTTTTCTTCAAAAATCTTTTAAACCCCCCCCCCCACCCCCAAAAAAAAAAAAAAGAATTTTTCTTAGTTCCACCCTTGGTCTTAATTTATCAAATTTTAACTCAAAAATGGTTTTTAAAATCAAATGCTCAACGTAACTAATCAATTAATCTCAACTCAAAAATGGTTTTTAAAATCAAATGCTCAATGTACTCAATCATTTAATCTCAACTCCAAAAATGGTTTTTTAAAATCAAATGCTCAATGTAACTCAATCATTTAATCTCATCAGTTGTTAACTCAAATAACATTTTTATGCAACTTAATCAAATAATCACTATATATCACATTGTATAGGAGTGTTAAACACAACAACATTATCTCCTTTGATAAAAAAAAATTTTTGAGACGAATACTTTTTATCTTTACACATTCATTTCCTCCTAATGGTATCGTGGACTGACATAAATATATATATATATATATATATGAACATGTTTGTAGACAAAAAATAGTACTTAAATTATTTCACTATAATTAACAATTTTTTAATTATATTTTATAAAAATTAATTAGTAAATATTTGTTAATAATAAAGGATTTTAGCGGTGTTTTTTAGATTAGATATAATATTTTTTTTCACAAAAAAGTTTAAAAGTGGCTCAATGGTATTATCTGTTTGAAAAAAAAAAAAAAAAATAGAGTTGAAGTAAGAATAAGAAGATGGAGTTATTAGGAATTTAATATCATCAATCTTAATAATTGATTAAGCTTTCAAAAAAAGAGAATAATTCATCTAATAATAAGGATGAAGTTGCCTCGAAGTGAGTCGACAGCTGCCCCCTCAATTTTTTTTAATGTGAGATTTTTCTTAATTTTTTTTAAAAAATTAAAAATATTGCCATCTCAATTTTTTATTTAAAGATTTTCTCTTTTTTTCAAAAGATATTAAAATGTACTCCTTTAATATATATATATATATAACAAAATAATATATATATATATATATTATTTTGTTATAGAGATGGCATTATATATACACGAATCAAACTAATATGGGTCTTTAGAAAAATAAGCCTAAGTCCAATCCATAGTTAGGTAAACAAACTAATCGTACGCCAATCCTTTCAAGGGGAGTGATATTTCAGTACACGATTTTCTGTTTTAGAATAGATCGGTGGTCATCTTCACATGTGGGAATGATAATTTAACTCATTTCATTCGGACTATGATACTTCATCCTTAATAAAATAGGTTTGAAGAAGCTATGTTGATTTTGTTAAGATTTGGGATCGGTTTGGAATGAACGCCTCTCATTCCATTCGGTCTCACTCCAATTATATAAAATAAAATAATAAAAAAAATTATGCTACTTAATTAATATTTATAATTATTTTTTTTAATAATTTATTAAAAGTTTAGATAAATTTAATAAAATTGTATGTTTGAAAAAACAAATATTGTCATTTTAATTTTTGGTTGACATTGATATTTCTTATTTTAACACATATAACATTATATTTGATATATATTAATTATAACTAATTTAATAAAATAAACAAAAGTTTAAAAATAAATGGGAACCTTGATGGAACCTACCTCATGCCTATCATAATATTTAAACAGGTTTGGAAAAAAAAATTTACATTTTTTCACCAAACGGAGTTGGGAAAGGGGTTTCTTCCCCCATTGTCATCCCTAAACTTGTAGTTGATTCTTTTAAATATATATTTTTACCTAAATGTAAAAAATTTCATACTTTAATTTTACTTAATTTCAATTTAACCCTAAATAATAATAATAATGATGGAGCTAAAATTGGAATGCAACTTTTCGACAATATTTTGGAAAATGTTATGTAATGAATTTTATCAGATAAATATAAATGATCCCATTTATATTTACTACCGTTAACCCTACTATTTTTTAGTCTACTCACTGAGCAAAACTCATCACTCCAATGTTTTTCTTTTTTCTTTTTTTGGGTGCTTGAGGAAAATATGGTTGTTTTCCAACAGCAAATCATCATAAAAATCACTTTACTAAAACAAAAAAAAAAAAATTAGAATTAGTATTAGTATTGTACAAATTTCTATGATAGGACCTTGGTTAATCATGAGCAGCAACAAAAACTTCTACTTACCTTCTCATGAATAGGAATGGCAACGGGGCGGGGTGACCCTTCTCCAATCCCAATCTCGTTTATATTTTCTTCTCCCGACCCCGACCCTGACCCCACCCCGCCCCGTTTAGTGGTCTACCTTGACCCTAACCTAGACCCCGACCCCATTTATATTCTCCGACTTCACCCCGCTCCATCCCGAACCTCAATATATATATTTTTTTAAGTAAGTTAAAACTTTTATTTTAATAAGTAAATTAATTTTTTTTGCCAAAGTAACTAATATAAAAAAAATATATATGAGTGTAATATAAAAAACCTTAAAATTAATTTTATATAGTATTATTTATTGGTAAATATAATTGATACGGTACAAAGTGATAGACCAGTCTCCACATGACACGTGTACACATAGAACAGCTAAAGCTCGCACATCCAGAGCAGGTTTATACATATGGCCTCAAGAGCTTCATAGCTCAAAACCCCAGGCAACCTCCGAACTCACTTTCAGCTTAGAAGGCACCATACTCATCCACAAGAGGATCCCGAGCTGATTAAACGCCTTAGGCGCCCTACCGAGCTAAAGATAAGGAAATAATGCGCAACAAGAAAACTACCATTCCTGGATATCTTCCACTTCCTATTTCCATGGAGCGCAGTGTTCTACATAGTAATTGTCACTCTTTGATAGCAATCCAATCCATACTTTCACGAGGTTGAATCCTAATCAACTTAGGAGAATCTGCAGCCTATAAATTGAACCCAAAGGTACGCAGTTTCTATTACAGTCATTCAACTGCTTTCAATTACAGTCTTTCTTTACAATTTTATTGACTTTATCATCGGAGTGGCTACTGCCGGAGCCAACCCGGTGGCCCTCTGATCTCTTTCTTTGAGTGTTCAACAGGCGACAGAGAGCGGAGCCCTCTGCTAATCCAAAAGTGCAGCATCAGTTTGGCGCCATCTATGGGAACGAAAAATCGTTTCTTGCTAAGTTCTTTTTTCTACGAACGAACTCATTGCCTTTCTCACTGAAGGACCATGGATCCCAATCTTCGTCCAAGAAAAAACCCTCAAAACCCTCCAAACAGGCCAACTGCCGGAAGAGGAAGAGGACAAACATCTGATCCCATGCAGCAGCAACTCGATCGAGTTCAATGATAGACTAACCTGATGCAGGAATAGCTTCTTTCCATCTCTAGAACTCTGGCTTTGCTTACCCTGAGCTCTAGGAGCAACGCCGTTCATCCTCCCATTGGCGCGGCTGATGCAAGGACACGGCCTCCTACCACCACCACAGGCGGAGGACCCCACGAGGAGATTCCCATTGAGCAACCAGTGCACCCCCAGGGCACCACTCATATGGGAAGAGACCCCCAACCATCAGCAGTCGCAGGTTGGGGGATACCGGCCTTTAACCTGAGCATTCACTACCAAAGTACTACAAGGGTTCCAACTCCGGTGGCTTCAGGGGCAAACCCAATGCCGCATGAGTTTCAGCCCCACACGGCACCGATTCCCCCAGTCGAGGACAATCGACATTCTCTCTCTACCATGGGACAGAATCATCCCACCTATGTGGGCACTAAGGCTGCAAGGCAAGACCTTCGACCATCGGTACAGCTTGGAGGCCCACAAAGGATCGAAGAAATAGCAGACTCTATGGACCATACTGCTATTACTAAAGGTGTTTACCTCCCCTTAGAGCAGGATGAGCTAGCCAAGCTGCTCGGAAGGTTTACCACGCCGTTCACTCCTGCTATAATGACGGAAGAGCGGCCAAAGAAATTCATTGTACCTAAGTTTACTCTGTACGATAGGACTAAGGATCCAAGAGACCATCTCTCTCACTACCAGCACTACATGTGGTAACAGACGATTTCATGTGTTGCACCTTCGTAACCAACCTTAAGGGAACAGCTCTAAAGTGTTTCCACAGCCTCCCTCAGGAGTCTGTTTTCAACTTTTATGAAATCAACAGGCGGTTCCTCAATTGGTTCATGACCAATAGGAGATAGAGGAAAGGACCAGAGTTCCTATTAACATAAAACAATCCAAAAGAGAGCCGTTTCGGGAGTACATTGCGCTCTTCAATGCCGAACCCATAGAAATTACGAATTGTAGTCCGAGCTTTCTAGTAGCCGCCCTAACCTCCGGCCTAGCGCTGAGGGATTTTCGGGATTCTGTGACAAAGAGCCCTTCCGCTGACATGAAAGTACTCATGGAAAGAGCCAGAAAATATATAAACTTGGAGGAAGCAAATATCACCTCCCAAAAAATCAAAGAATAGGCCCAAAAGGATGATCATAAGAAAAACTCCAGTGCAAGCAAAAAGAAGGTCAGAAGTCCCAACAAAAGAACGGCATCCAGGACCCCCACCAACACTAGCATTGGAAGGTATAGGACCTACACTCCTCTGAATGCCTCCTTAACTCACATACTTCGGCAGGTCCAAGCACGTGAAAATCTGAAGTGACCGGAGCCGCTAAAAAGAAATCCCGACACCAAGGACCAGAATAAGTACTGCACTTTCATAAAGACCACGGGCATACTACCGATGAATGTCTAGCCCTCAAACAGGAGATCGAACAGCTCATTAGGAGAGGATGACTACTGGAGTTTGTTAGACAGTACGAGAGGCAAAAACCCTGAAATGAAAAGCCGCAGCAGATAAGGCAAGAACAGAGGCCGGAGCAGAGGGATGGACGGAATGAGCCTCAACAACAAAACAATTAGGTCATCTTCGCCCTCCACACTGATAGCCCAGTCACAAGGATGTTCAACCGAGTAAGAAAACGTTATGCTCAAGAAACCAGAACAACTCCTAGCATCTTCCAAATCTCCGTTATCGGGAAAAGACTGAAGCCAGTACCTAAGATCCAGTTCTCATATCAAGATCTTGTAGGGGTGCACTGTTCTCACAGTGACGCCCTCGTTATCTCATTCAAAATTACCAATTTTGACATCCGAAGAGTCTTGGTAGATACAAGGAGCTCTGCTAACGTGTTATTCTATGAGCCCGTCAAACACATGAAGCTCAACTCCAATGACGTCAAGCCCACCGCCACAATAATACCTAGATTTGACGGAAACCTCAGCACCCCGCTGGAGAGGATTGACCTTCCCACAACAATAGGAGAAGGAAACAGTCAAAAGACCATAATCTCATAATACATGGTTCTGAATTCCAAGTCCCTTTACAATGTCATAATCGGAAGGCCTTGGCTCCACCAAATGGGAGCGGTCACCTCGACCCTCTATCAATGCTTGAAGTATGTGCACAACAATGTGGTCTATTCTATCACAGGGTCTCAGCCAACTGCCCGAGAGTGCCACGCTCTCGCGCTTAAAGAAAAGGCTCCCAAATAGCAATCACAACATTCTCATGAAGATAGGAGGCCAGACCTTTCCCATCTTCTTGAGACAGAAGTCTGCCCCTCTAGGATTGATGAACCTCTAAGCCCTAAAGAACGAGACAGCAGAGCCAAGCTAATGGGGGATCCTATCAAAGTGCTCGTTAGCCCTAAAGGATGAGGGCGATATTTGCAAATTGGCTCAAACCTATCGCCTTCCAAGCAAGAGGAGATGGTGGAATTCCTGAAGAATAACCTCTTGGTATTTGCCTAGGAAACTAAAAATATGGAAGGGATAGATCCCTACCTTATCACCCATAAGCTAATGACCAATCCTAACCACCCTCCTGTAAGATAGAAAAGGAGGGCGTTTGCTCCAGAACGTCACCAGATCATTAATAAAGAAGTGCAGAGGTTGTTGGACGCTAAAATGATAAGGGAAGTATTCTATTCAGAATGGCTCACCAATACCGTTCTTGTCAAAAAGAAAAATGGTAAATGGAGGGTCTACGTCGACTACACGGACCTCAACAAAGCCTGTCCCAAAGACAACTTCCCTCTTCCAAGGATAGACCAACTCGTCGATGCAACGGCAGGGCACGAACTTATAAGCTTCATGGACGCCTACTCTAGATATAACCAGATCCAGAAGTACCCTCCAAACCAAGAAAAAACAACTTTCATATCCGAACGAGGTCTCTATTGTTATAGAGTGATGTGGTTCAGTCTGAAAAATACTAGGATGACATATCAACGTCTGGTGAACAAGATGTTCGGCCCTCTGATCGGCAATACAATGGAAGTCTATATAGACAATATGCTGGTCAAAAGCTTACAGAAGAGTAGCCATATCCAGCATCTGAGCCAGGTATTCAACATCCTAAAACAGCACCAGATGAAGCTGAATCCTCTGAAGTGCACTTTCGGTGTAACCAAGGGAAAATTCTTAGGCTTTCTGGTTTCCCAAAGGGGTATTGAAGCAGACCCTACTCAAATCGAAGCCTTGATTAAGCTGGAATCACCGATGACCAAGAAGGACATTTAGGTCTTAAATGGGAGGATTGCGGCTCTGAACCGATTCATTTCCAAGTCGACCAATCGCTGCCTTCCATTCTTTCAAGCGGTGAGGGTGAACAAGGCCCTGCAGTGGTCCGACGAATGTGAAAGGGCCTTTCAAGAATTAAAGCAGTATCTAGCCTCCCCCGAACTCCTATCAAAGCCAATCCAAGGGGAGAAACTGCTCCTCTATCTGTCGGTCTCTGAAAATGCTGTCAGTTCTGTACTGGTTAGGCAGGATGAAGGGATTAAGAAGCCCGTGTTCTATGTAAGCAAGGCACTTCTAGACATAGAGAAAAGATATCCAGAGATTGAAAAGCTGGCCTTCGATCTAATAATCTCTACCCAGAAGCTCAGACCTTACTTCCAAGCACATCCTGTTGAGATCCCAACTGCCTATCCACTGAGGTCGATACTACAAAAGCCTGAGGTCTCAAGGCGCTTGGTTAAGTGGTCTGTAGAGTTAGGAGAATTTGATATATCTTACGTACCACGAACCTCCATCAAAGGGCAAGCACTAGCAGATTTTGTTACTGAGTTCAATCCAGCACTACATGATAAGGCACCGCTCAGTAGGAGCTCCACTGTGTGGAAACTCTATATCAATGGATCATCCACAGACTAGGGTTCCAACGTCGGCTTGGTGTTACAGTCCCCTGAGGGGCTTGTAGCAGAAAAGACAGTAAGCTTGGGATTCAGAGCTTCCAACAATGAAGCCAAATACAAAGCCCTTATCCTTGGGATGAAGCTAGCAATGGAGTATGAGGCCCAGAATCTCGAAGTTTTTTCCGACTCCTAACTGGTAGTAATCCAAGTTCTGGGAGAATTTGCCATCAAAGACGATAGAATGCTCAGGTACTCAGAACTGGTAGATTTACTGAAGCGCTCCTTCCTTGAAATCACCATTCAAAAGATCGAGAGAGGTCAGAACTCCAGGACTGACACCTTGGCAAACATGGCCTCCCATCTCAAGCCAGAAGAAGATTCAACTCTGAAGATCTCTCACCAGCCAAGGCCAAGCATTGAAGAGGTACAGTCTTCCTAGGTCTCCGAGCAGACTCAAAATTGGATAACTCCCATCCTCCGGTATATAGAGGAAGGATTGCTCCCAGAATATAAAAACCTGGCCCGAAGGATTCAAATCAGGGCAGCTCGGTACCTACTCTTAAACGGGAAGCTCTATTGAATATCCTACTCTCAAACCTTGTTGAGATTCTTGGCTCCAGAAGAATCTCAATAAGTTTTGGGAGAAATACACGAAGGAATTTGCGACAACCATAATGGTGGCAGAACCATAGCCCACTGAGCTCTAGCTCAGAGCTACTATTGGCCCAGTTTGCTGAAGCAAGCCAAGGAGTACGTCCAAAAATGTGACAAATGCCAATGATTTGCTCTCTACCAGCACTAACCCCACAATGAGCTCATTCATATTGCAAGTCCATGACCCTTTGCTCAGTGGGGAATGGACATTATAGGGCCGTTACCAAAGGCCACTCCAAACAGAAGGTACCTCTTGGTAGCCATTGATTATTTCTCCAAATGGGCAGAGGCTGAGCCCCTAACTCACATTATGGAAGTAGAGGTAAAGAGCTTCAAATGAAGAAACATAGTCTGCAGGTTCGGTTTACCTCGCGTCATCATTTCAAATAATGGTATGTAGTTTGCTGGTAAATTTTTCACAAAATTCTACAAAGACTTGCACATCAGTCATCACTTCACTTCGCTTGGGCACCCCCAAGCCAACGAACAAGCCGAGGTCACCAACCGAACAATTCTTGATGCCCTTTAAAAAAGGTTGGAAGATGCCAAGGGAAGATGGGTTGAAGAGCTTCCTGGTATGCTCTGGGCCTACAGAACTACAAGAAGAACACCAACCTCTAAAACTCTGTTCTCACTTGCCTATGGCTCGGAAGTAGTGATTCTTGTCGAAATCGGTATGCCCACCTTAAGGATGAAAGCTTTCAACCGATGGGCCAATGACCAGCAGCTTGCAAAAAATCTAGACCTACTTGAAGAAAAGCGAGATCAGGCCAGAATCAAGATGGAGGCATACCAGCACAGGATGGTAAATAGCTCCAAACAAGGAACAAGGCCTCTTAGTTTCCAGATCGGAGATCTTGTCCTAAGAAGAGTAGTCCTAAACACTAAGGATCCCACCATGGGGAAGTTCTCACCCAACTGGGAAGGCCTGTACAGGGTAACAAAGGTTGTCAGACCTACCACATACTGTTTAGATGACCTAGCTGGAAAATCTACACCCAGGCCATGGAATGTAAAACACTTACGAAAATACTATCAATAAAGATTTTCTTTCTTTATTTCCCAAAAAGTGTTCTCATCTCAATGTACAGACCTCTAAAAACCTTGCAGCCCATGCAAGAGTTACAGGTTTGGTCCATCTCAATGTACAGACCCCTAAAAACCTTGCAACTCATGCAAGAGTTACAGGTTTGGTCCATCTCAATGTACAGACACCTAAAAACCTTGCAACTCATGTAAGAGTTACAGGTCTGGTCCATCTCAATGTACAGACCCCTAAAAACCTTACAGCCAATGCAAAAGTTATAGGTATGGTCCATTTCAAAGTTCCGACCCCTAAAAACCTTACAATCAATTCAAGAGTTACGGGTTTGAACCAACCTAATGAACAGACCTCTACAACTCTCTATAGCCACTACAAGAGTTATAAGTCTGGATAAGGATCTGTGATCTCTGAAAAAGGACTCTACATTTAGTGCAAGCAATAAAGACTTGGGTCGTCTTTCAAAGAAGACTATCAAATTTCCAAAAGAACTATTTATGGAATGTTATTGCCAGTTCTGGTTACAAAAGACATGTTCAATTATTATGACTGTTTAATTACATGTCTCACTATTCAGAAGTCAGGTTATTGTTAGTTCTAGTTACAAAAGGCTTGTTCAATTATTATTTAATTACAAGTCTCTCTGCTCAGAAGACAACACTCAACTCATGCTCATTTAAAAGTTAAAGGGAATATCTAATACCACAAAAATAGAATCTCTACCTTTTTTTTTTCCTAGGTAGCCCAAAAACAATGTCTATAGATATGTCTACCCATGGCTCACTAGGAACGGGTAAGGGTGTATACAACCCATGTAGTAAAACCTTAGATTTGGCCTTTTTTACTTGTGATGCACCTACCACATATTCGAGTCACGTCTCTTCTTATCCTAGGCCTAAAGAAATGTTCATGTAAAATTTCTAGGGTTTTCCTGACACCAAAGTGCCCCATTAATCCTCCACTATGTGCCTAACACACCAATCATTCACGCATTGAAAAGTTTGGCACACACAATTGCTTTCTTTGAACAAATAACCATCATGCTTGTAAAACTTACCAAATCCCGCTTTATCACACGTCATATACACATCAGCTCCTTCTCTCCTTGGCGTAGGAAAACTTAGCTACCCCATTAATGATTTTTGTCATGGGGCAAATCTAAACCGTATTGGTGTTGATGATGCAACCATTAGAGCTCACGTTGCAAAAAATGAAAGGCGTTGGCAGCAAGGGCCATCACAAGATATCCATGATCATGTTAAAGACAATGTTTATTCAATTCATGAACATCTTTACTTGATTTAATTGCAAGCTTAAAGGCCGGGAGCCGAAGGTCGTATTACAGAGCAACGATGAGTTGGAATAGTGCTGAAGTCTATTGCAAACTTGGCATATTATTAACATCCACAACAATTTACAGAATTTACAAATAGTGCTACTTTGAAGAGGCAATCAACAAAAGTGCTTTGAAATATAAAAGTACACCAGTTCTGGAAAAAAGTCAATTACATTGATAATTGGCAAAGGATTACATCAGATCGGAAAGTTTATAAAGAAGCAAAGTACAAATACAAAAATCCTAGTCTACAACTGGTCTGAATGAAGAAGAGGCCATTCTACACCATGTCATCATCACTCTCTTCCTTTGTTACAACCGGCCCGAACGAGGAAGAGGTTATTCTGCACCATGTCATCGTCACTCTCTTCCTTCATTCTTCTCAAATTTAGCACACTACATCCATATCAACTTGAGTAGGAACTTCTGCGGGGGGAAGATCAGGAGGGGCCACCTTATCATCATTATTCCGAACCTCGGCCTCGGTTGGAGGGACTTCAACATTCTTAATCCCAGTCAGATCAAGGTCGAGGTACTTCACGAGGAGCTTTATTCTGAATGTATTGTATCCATGCTCGATCAGCTCCTCACCCATCTCCTCAACTTCAGCCTTCATCTCTACTTCGGTCTGGACCTTAGCAGATTTAACTGCGTCTTTGGTCTTCTGGATGAAGGTAGCTTGGAAGTCGTCAAACCTCCTCTGAAAGTCATCCAACTTTCGAGCAAGGGAGTCCCATTCAGACTCCATGATGGACAAGGAGTTCGCTGCCTCCTTCAGCTTCTCCTCGGTAGCGGAGGTAGCAGACTGGGTTGTTCCTAGTTGTAGCCTGGTCTCATCCAGCTTGGACTGGAGATTGTCAATCATCTCCAGATCCACAAAGATTCCACATTGGCAACAAGGCCATGCATGGTCTGCCAAGAAATATAGAAACAAGTCAGAACAAATAAAAGAAAAGTCTCAAAACACAAAAAAAAAAAAAAAAAAGAAAAAAGGAAGAGAAATCAAAAACTAACTTCAACTGGAGGGACAGAAGATGTGTGGCAATCTTCTTTGCATTCTGTCCCTTATATTGTTTTGGGCCAGAAGCCCAGAAATCATCGAAAGCCTTCTTCACGGCTAAGTAGCCGGAATCATCAAGCACCTCAACAGTAGGAGCAACTGCTTTCCCTTTCCCCCTTAACCTGGTCGGAACCTCAAGGGCAAGAAGGGGGGCAAGCGTTGAAGCGGGAGACACCTTCTCATCCTCAACCAAAGTACGATCCGGGGAACTAGAGAGGAGCCTCATCCTCATCATTTGAAGAGGTGGGTTGACAGGAGAGGAAGGCTTCCCTACCGTCTTCTTCTTCTGCCCTGGAACCCACTTGGACATCAGGGACTTTTTAAGATTTCCAGCTCGGGTGGTCTTCAGACGAGCATTCATCAGGTTTTCTGGTGTAAGGATGGCGGTGTGAGCTCTATTGCTGATCTAAAGGAGCTGACAGTACTTGTTTTGAAGATCAACCGTGAAAATTGACCTCTTTCAAGCACTTTTATCTGCACAGAAAAGATAAACATAGAGGTTAGACAAGCAATAAAGAAGTAAAAATATGGAAAAACAGAGGCAGAGATGTATTTAAGAGGGGGGTCTCACCCTTAATCCTAGTACTCCGGGGAAATGTCGAAATCTGATCTTGGAAGTCCTCCAGCTTCCATCCTCCTCCCACAAAGAAGTACCACTTCTTCCAGGTCTTATTGGAAGAATGCACTGAGGAGAGGGTTCTAAAGCCCTTGTCAAATGACATATAGAAGAGGCCCTCCGACCTTATGTACATTAGATCTATATTGCTACGAGTCAGGTGAAGGTCTACCTCAACGACATTCAGATGTCCTAACACTATAAACCCAAACAAGTGCCTCCAACTATTGAGGTTGAGGTCGGCAAGGCAGATGTTGAACCATTTGAAGAACTGCCTAACTAAAGGAGGAAGGGGGAGTTTAAGTCCCATCTCGAACCATGCGAGATAGACACAGATCTCACCTGGACGAACGTCGGAAAGGCGATCTAAAGAGCTAGGGGCTCTGCAGGTCACGTTCGAGGGGAATTTGAAAGTGGCCCTCAAGTCATCTAGCATGCCCTGAGTAATGGCGCTTTCTCCTTCCTCTCTTTGGGAAGGTCTGCTAGAGGTCTCCCCTATTCTATTCCTAGGCTCAAGAAAGACATCAACTATCCTAAGCTTCGGACTAGAAGAGGACTCTACTACCCTATTTACAGCGTCCCCAGAGGAACTACTGCCTATTACATGGACTTGGGATGGCATAGTCATCTCCGATGAGCTTCTTGTGCCATAACCGATGTTGGAAAGGGCATCAGAAACTAACATTGCAAGTAGAAAAAGAGACAGAAGGAGGAAAAGAAGAATAGGAAGTAAAAATAAAAGAAAATAAACGGAAAAATACCAAAACCTAACCTGGGGATGGCCGGAGATGGGAGCTCCGAATGACAGCGATCTCTTTAAGCTCTTTAGTCACTTTGACTTGACAACAGGGGATTCTTTGGAGGCAAAGAAAATGATGAAGGAAAGGGTGTACGCGTACCCCTTCCCCTCTTTATATAGTTTTGCAAAAATGAGGGCCCATCCAGTCGAACCGTCACGACAGTTAAGGCAAATGATGGCCTCGAAAGCCTAAACGGCGAATGCGCAATAAATGCCACATCAACGGTCGTCTGTGAAGACGAAGTGACAAGACGCGTGACTTTTCGAAAGGCTACATGACACATGTACACACAGAAAAACCAAAGCTCGCCCATCCAAAACAGGTTTATACATATGGCCTCTAGAACTTCATAACTCGGAACCTCAAGCAACCTCCGAACTCACCTTCAGCTCAGAAGGCACCATACTCATCCACAATAGGATCCTGAGCTGACTAATCGCCTCAGGTGCCCTACCGAGCTAAAGATAAGGAAACAGTGCGCAACAAGGAAACTACCATTCCTGGATATCTTCCACTTTCTATTTCCATGGAGCGCAGTGTTCTACATGTTAATTGTCATTCTTTGATAGCAATCAAATCTTTACTTTCACGAGGTTGAATCCTAATCAACTTAGGAGAATCTACTGCCTATAAATTGAACCCAAAGGTACGCAGTTTCGATTACAGTCATTCAATTGCTTTCAATTACAGTCTTTCTTTACAATTTTATTAACTTCATCATCAGAGTGACTATTACCGAAGCCAACCCAGTGGCCTTCTGATCTCTTTCTTTGAGTATTTAACAGGCGACAAAGAGTAAAACCCCCTGCTGATCAGAAAGTGCAGCATCAATAATATATATAAAAATAAATAAAAAAACTTAATATATAAACGGGGTGGGGTGATCATCCACTGAACCCGCCTTGAAACCGACGGAGTTTTAAAAACCCTACCCAAACTTCACCCCGACCCTGTTTATGAGCACTTCATACCCGTCCTATTAGAGACCGGACAGGATGGATCCCCGACGAAATGGGACAAATTTTCGTTCCTACCCATGAACCTCATTCACATCTTCTCTTCTCACATGTGCGACATTCGTACAACTTGTATAGATATTTTAATTATTATTCTATATCCTTTCTGTATATAAATTGATATTTTGGTCTCCCATTCATTACTTCTCTCTGGCAAACCAGAGTTGCTTAGACTCGATCTCTCTCCCCCTGTCAAGACCCACACCAGCGTAGCACAATATTGTCCGCTTTGGGCCAGCGGCCCGCACGGCTTTGTTCTTGGCTGGGCTTTTTGCCCACCAAAAGGCCTTATGCTAAGTGGTGTGCAGCCCCCCCTTATGAATACCTTAACCTTCTCCTCCCCGAGCGATGTGGGACGAGGTACTCCCTCCATCCACCCCCCTTAAGGCTCAGCCTCTCCGGGGCGAGCCCGCGCACGGCACACTTCCGGTCGGGGTCCAGCTCTGATACCATCTGTCAAGACCCACACCAGCGTAGCACAATATTGTCCGCTTTGGGCCAGCGGCCCGCACGGCTTTGTTCTTGGCTGGGCTTTTTGCCCACCAAAAGGCCTTATGTATGTATCAAAACAGCATGTAGAATGTATGAGATCGTCCTTAATTATCTTTTATTCCTTTATTATTTTATTTCTTTTTGTCTCATTACTCACGTCTCGGGTTCGCCGGAATTCGGGGTGTGACAACATGGTATTAGAGCTGGACCCCGACCGGAAGTGTGCCGTGCGCGGGCTCGCCCCGGATAGGCTGAGCCTTAAGGGGGGTGGATGGAGGGAGTACCTCGTCCCACATCGCTCGGGGAGGAGAAGGTTAAGGTATTCATAAGGGGGGGCTGCACACCACTTAGCATAAGGCCTTTTGGTGGGCAAAAAGCCCAGCCAAGAACAAAGCCGTGCGGGCCGCTGGCCCAAAGCGGACAATATTGTGCTACGCTGGTGTGGGTCTTGACAGATGGTATCAGAGCTGGACCCCAACCGGAAGTGTGCCGTGCGCGGGCTCGCCCCGGAGAGGCTGAGCCTTAAGGGGGGGTGGATGGAGGGAGTACCTCGTCCCACATCGCTCGGGGAGGAGAAGGTTAAGGTATTCATAAGGGGGGGCTGCACACCACTTAGCATAAGGCCTTTTGGTGGGCAAAAAGCCCAGCCAAGAACAAAGCCGTGCGGGCCGCTGGCCCAAAGCGGACAATATTGTGCTACGCTGGTGTGGGTATTGACAGAGATGGAGGGAGTACCTCGTCCCACATCGCTCGGGGAGGAGAAGGTTAAGGTATTCATAAGGGGGGGCTGCACACCACTTAGCATAAGGCCTTTTGGTGGGCAAAAAGCCCAGCCAAGAACAAAGCCGTGCGGGCCGCTGGCCCAAAGCGGACAATATTGTGCTACGCTGGTATGGGTCTTGACAGATGGTATCAGAGCTGGACCCCGACCGGAAGTGTGCCGTGCGCGGGCTCGCCCCGGAGAGGCTGAGCCTTAAGGGGGGGTGGATGGAGGGAGTACCTCGTCCCACATCGCTCGGGGAGGAGAAGGTTAAGGTATTCATAAGGGGGGCTGCACACCACTTAGCATAAGGCCTTTTGGTGGGCAAAAAGCCCAGCCAAGAACAAAGCCGTGCGGGCCGCTGGCCCAAAGCGGACAATATTGTGCTACGCTGGTGTGGGTCTTGACACATGGTATCAGAGCTTAGGTTCGAATACCTAGAGACCGTGGGGTGTTGTTTAACACCATGAGACCCTAGAGAAGAGAATGAGAACTAGTATGAACTATTAGTAGCATGCGATAGGATTTCGTGTGTTATATGATTTTATATTCTTGAAGCATGACTTGTTGTGATTACGTGTTAATTGATGATATGTTATGATGCATGATTATGTGATTTAATGTGGTAAGATGCATGACATGTATAATGTGTGAGAATTTGTTTAATGTATATTATGACATGCTATACGTACTCCCTAGTCGTTGATAAGAACATGACTGAGCTTTTAGCTCAAATATTTTATATACACGGTGTGCATGAGTATGCACTATACTTGACTTCCCGGTAGATAGGAAGCATGCGAATTTTTTTTGTGGTAATGGTTGACTAAGATTAGAAACTCGTGTCTATGTGATAGACCGAATACTTTGTGGGATAGACGGTGTGCCTAGTTATTTGAGATGTAGGTTGTACACTTAGTTATCTACGCGGTAGACACTATGCCTAGTTACTTAGAAGACATGTTGTGAACATGGTTGTTTACCTGGTTGACCGTTGTTTGTAGATTCTATATGAGTGCGCTAGGTTAGTAGCCACTTTTCATGGATTATAGTACTATGACTATAATATTTATACTGACTGGATTGGTCTCAGGTCTTGAGTTACAGTTGATGGATGGCGCCCCATCAGCCAGTAATAAAAGGAGCTGTGATCCATGAAGGGTTATTACCTAGCTATAAAAGTAAGGGATAATGAAAGACACATCAAACCTTAAAATGCTAGAATAAGGATTTGGATTTGTGGAGCCTTTTGTGTATAGATGGATACATAGGGTGTTTATCTTTAAGATTTTAAAGATGTTCTTGTGTTGAACCCTGGTTGTGGGGAGATGCATTGTTTTGGATAGTATTCACTGGGAGTTAAACCTTGCTAATGTTCAAATGCTTAAGCACGTGTGTATTACACTGTTTAGATAAAATCCTTCTTAGTAGAGGGCTATGTTAGAACTCAGTATAAATTGTTTAGTGTAACAAACGGGTAGGGATGGTTGACATTAGTTATGTAGGTATTGATTAGGCAAGTGTATCATGATATGTTGTGGTTATTACTTCGAAATTGAGAAGTGTTGAAAAGTACTTAATGTTCTTTTAATACCTGTGTCCAATGGGGTATTAATTTTTCTTCTCTTTGGACTTGTAGACATGCCACCGAGACAAGCTACTCCCAGACTTATACCACCTAGACACGATGAGCCTAGGACCACTGCACCACCGTGGCATAGTTGGCCCCAAGCTGCTGCTTCGGCAGATGTTGCAGTTGAGGAGGCCGTCACTTTTACACCTACTCCAGTGGAGGTAGGGCAGACTAGTGGTTCTGGAGACGTAGCAACCATTATGCGGGAATGCCTTCACACTATACAGGAGGTAGTGACGAGAGCGGTCAGGGCTGAGAGAGAGTTAGCTGAGCTTAGAGGAGTCAGAGAGCCCCAGACCCAGAGCGAGGCGACTCTAGCACAGATCCCTAGGTCTACCCCGATATACACTGGTAAGAGGCCATCGAAGAGGTCTCGAGCTCGTGCTACTCCTGCACGGATATCTATACCCGCCCAGACTCACACTGGTAGGAGGCTATTGAAGAGGTTCCGGACTGGTGCTTCTTCTACATTCACATACACATCCCAAGGGACCATTATTTGTTTTATTTGTGGACAGCCTGGCCACAAGATGGTCACTTGTCCTTTGAGGGACCCCAGCCTGAGACAGAGGATCGATTCTAGTCAGGAGTCATTCCCATCATCAGTACAGAGTCAAGGACGGGGGACTCCACGAACTTGTTTTGTATGTCACCAGACTGGCCATGTTAGGGCCAATTGTCCTTAGAGGCAGATTTCCCAGGACTTAGAGGAGCCACATTTCTATCAGTATACCCAAGTGCCTCTGCCACAGCCACTGTTGGGTCAGGGACCTCCGGCACCGTATTTTCAGCATGCACCTACAGCATTGAGTGTCAGGACTCTCAGTCAGAGGGGTGATAGGCAGGACCAGACCACTCAGAGTGGCGTTATGCAGTAGCTAGCCTAGAGTCACCTATCCTTTTGGACCTTCAGAGCCATGAGGTACATCTTTTTGTTGTGTTAGTTTATGGATTAGCATATTGATAGACCATGATGCATCTCATACATTCATATTTATTATGTTGCCATGACATTGGGGGTAGAGTGATACTGACGAGAATTGGTAGAGATTACTCGATAGAGGTAGCTGATTGCATGCCTTATTTGGATTCTTCATCTTATTTGATGCGTTTAGTATTGGTATTGTGTTGGAGATAGATCGGTTATTTACACTTTAGACGAGTATAGGCTGCTACAGGGGAAGAGAGACCGTGTGTACTCCTGCGGGGGATGTTTTCTTTATTCCATGGGATGTCCATAGATCCTTTTTAGGTTGACTTTATTGTGAATTAGGAGGGTTTAGACTTTAATTTGAATTGGGTTGGTTTGGATTACATGATTAGAGGAGTGCTTGTTACCTTAGTTGTGAAATTGTACAAGGTGGAGTATACTTGGTTATTGATGATCTAGGATTCAATGCTTACCTTTATACAGTGTAACGAATGAGATTAAACAGTAAACTATATGCTTGTTGTCAGTGAGATAGGCTATGAGCCTGGATATCCGTAAGGTTGGGAATGTGCCTGGTCACCTGTACAGCAGACTATTCCTGGGATAAAATTTTGTACTGGGTACTGATGTAGTAAGCTACGTGTTAGCTATTGAATGTTGTACGTTTGCTTTATATAAGCATGCTAGTTTAGTGACTGTTATGGTGCTATGATTATGACATTTTTTCTTTTATATATACAGACTGATTATTATTGATGCATATGTAAGAGAATGCTTAAACAAGTTTCCATGTGTGTGTTGATGCATGTGTGTGAAAATTGATGTATGTTCGTAGTGGAAATTGGTGAAGAGTTTAGTATTTTATTTCTTCTGAACCTTGGTATATTGACGTAAGTTTCATGTTTAGAGTACGTAACCTACACTGTCTACATTGTATGCCCAATCGACATACGCGTACATGAAATGAATAGGATAGCCCTTATTAGTACATGACACTTAGTCTCGGTTATATATAGACTAAGGTGGGAGGTGATAGCTTTACTTTTAGACTGTACTGTTGATATCTCGTGGGTAATTAGGGTACTTGGAAAATACTGGATAATGAGATTGCATTGTGGTACTGATAACGTGTATTTATACCATCGGGATAAATCACAAGGTGATTTCATGGATTAATTTGAGATGGATTAGATGACATAGCATGTGTGAGAGACCTTGGGGTATCCTTGTGAATAGCGAGAAGCCTTCTTACTTTTTATTGTGTTGAATAGGTGAGTCGTGATACTTGGATGGAAATTGAAAGGGATGGGCGTTGATGAGCCAATGTGTTTTGAGGATTTCTTTATGTGTTGTACCATGTGGTGAGTTCTTACAGATGGGATTAGCACCATACCCTAGCAGGGAGTGTGGAGATGTCTGCACACCGCTGCACGCCTGCCGATGAGGCGAAGCCTACGGAGGAGATGGTAATGGGAGGAGGTAATGCATTCCACATCGCCTGGCTAAGAGAGAGGTGAGTGATCCATAAGTAAGGCTGCACGTCTACATGTTACAATGCATTTTGCATTGATCTTTTAATACTATGTCGAGAGATAGTACGATTGCATGGAATCCCCTTATCCATCGTTTTAGATGGGGACCCACGTTTCACTGCCCGGTTTTGGCAGAGCCATCAGACAGCCTTAGAGACTCAGCTAAGTTAGAGCTACCTTTCATCCTCAGACTGATGGTTAGTCAGAGCGCGCTATTCAGATCTTGGAAGATATGCTCAGAGACTGCGTTATGGACTTTAGAGGTAGTTGAGGGAATCACTTTGCTTTGGTAGAGTTTGCCTGCAATCGTAGCTAGCAGTTTCCCGGTGTGTTGGACTGGGGTAGGAGAGACAATTGTTTTGGGACCCGATATAATCCGTGAGACCACAGACGAGATAAAAAGTGATCAGACAACGATTGTTGACAGCCCAGAGTCGCCAGAAGAGTTATGCAGATAGGAGGCGGCGACCCTTGGCATTTGAGGTGGGGGACCATGTGTTCCTTAAGGTATCTCCCAGACGAGGTTTGAGGAGATTTGGGCGCGGTGGGAAGTTGTCACCACGATTCATAGGCCCCTTTGAGATTCTTGGGAGGGTTGGTGAGGTGGCTTACAAGCTGGCCTTACCACCGCAGTTATCTAGGATTTATGACGTCTTCCATGTATCTATGCTGAGGAAGTACCATCCCGACCCCTCACATGTGCTTGATTGGATAGATCTTCAGCTAGAGGGGGGTGCTTCCTATGACCAGAGACCCGTAGAGATATTGGACTCGAGGGACCAGGTCTTGCGAGGCAGGACCATCCCTTTGGTCAAGGTTCGTTAGAACCATCATGGGGTTGAGGAGGCTACTTGGGAGCGTGAGACTGAGGTCCGTGCTAGATATCCCGAGTTGTTTGATTAATGATGTATTTTCTTTTGTTTTAACGTTATTTTAAATTTCGGGACGAAATTTCTGTAAGGAGGGAAGGATGTAAGGACCTGAATTTTTATTTTTATTTTTATTTTTACTTTTATTTATTTTTTTTTTGAAATGAAATTTTTATTATTATTATTATTATTATTAAAGAAGAGAAATATTAAATGTGTGAGTGGGATATGTGATGAGTGAGATATATATATATATATATATTATTTATATATATATATTATTTATTTATTAAAGTGGGAAAATATTAAATGTGTGAGTGGGATATGTGATGATTTATTTATTAAAGTGGGGAAATATTAAATGTGTGAGTGGGATATGTGATGAGTGGATATATATATATATAAATATATATAATTTGGTTGGTGTGTGTGTGAGTGGGTATATATATATATATATCAGAAATGATGAGGAGAGAGAGTGGGTGTACGTATATGTGTTCGTTGGGAGGGAAAGAATAAGCAAAGGAGATAGAAAAGAGAGATAAAAGCTGAAAGGAAAACCAGAAGGAGAGGAGGGCCTAGCAACTGGAGAAACCAGAAAATAGGTGAGTCAACTATGCTTCTGTTTCTAAATTTTTCAAAGCATAATGGTTGAATTAAATTAGAGGGTCTTGTAGACTAAAATATTTAGAGTCTATTACAAAAAGAATGAACTGAAATGGTTCAAAATGAGAGAGAAAAAGTGAGTTGCAGGCCTAGGGTGAGAGCTTAGTTCTTGATATTTTATGTGTTGAAACTTGTTTAAATGGGAGGAAAATATTCATATCAAGTACATGAAACTTTTAGGAAAAAGAGATGATTCGAAACAGTAATAGAATCGGAGGAAACAAGCTCGCCGGAATCTGGGTTTGGGGTGGCCGGAGCTGCGGTTCTAGTCATTTCGAAGGGTTCTGATTGATGAAAGGGAAAACAAACTCGAGATACGTAATCCCCTAGAAAAACCGAAGAAAACTGTATTAAAAAGTCGATGAAATCTCACCGGAAAAAGTCACCGACGCCGGAGAAGGCGACCGAAGCTTCGCCGAAAAAGCGGGGCACGAAGGGGGCACTGTTCCGAGTCCGGGTCGGGTCGGGCTTGGGCTGACCCGCCCTTGCCACGTGTCGCTCCCTGGTTTAAATTAAAAACTAAATTGGGTTTTTATTTTTAAGTGATTGGGTTTGTTTTGGGCCTTTCCTATTTGGGCTACTAGTTTGGGTTTTTATTTTTAAGTGATTGGGTTTGTTTTGGGCCTTTCCTATTTGGGCTACTAGTTTGGGTTTTCATTTTTAAGTGATTGGGCTTCTTTTAAAATAGTTGGGCCTATTTAATTGAAGGGGGTTTGGGCCAAATAAAATTCTAAAGGTTTGGGCTTTGATTTAAAAGAGCATTGGGCTTTCCCATTGGGGCCACATGAGTTGGGTTGGGTTACAAATTGAATTGGACCCAATTTGGGGATAGGGATATCTTATCCCAATTTTGGAAATTGTCCACTGTTTGGCTATCCATGAAGAGAATAGAATTTTCTTAAATTATAAATTAACCCCCTGACTTTTAGGAATTTTAAATTGACCCAAAAACTTACGAAAATTATGGATTGACCCTCCAACTGTTAATAATTATATTTTGACCCACATGAATAAAATATTAATTAAATTAATTAATTAAATTAATTTAATTAATTAAATATTCAAAAATATCCCGAAGTCCAAATGGGACAAGTCATTAGTGTATTTCGACTATCTTGACCCTTCTGAGACCGATGGTGATGTCCGTTTATGAGACGGGGTCCCGAAAACTAAAAGACCCGTAGTAACATATAAAATTACCAAAACGCCCCTGAATTGAAATACAGTCAAATGAACTCCGAATTAGGTAAACAAATAGTGAAACTTTATTATCTCGATCATTCCGGACTCAACCGTGGAGTCCGATTTGTGAAAAGAGGTCACGAAATGTAAGGACCCGTGTAAAGTGCAAAATGACTGTTTTGCCCTTTTGAACCCAGGAGTCCGAATTGAATTCTACAAAAGCCTAAACTTATTTTCTTCAACGTTCCGGACTCAATGATAGAGTCTAATTTAGCAAAATAGAAACTTATGAATTAAAGACATAAAATTTGATGAATAGCGTAATTCAAGTGACAATTAAACTGAGTTTCATGTTATGCATTTTAGGGACACGGTAAGGCAAAGAGAAGGTGACCTAACCTTTGGTGTTCTTACAGTGGTTTCACTTTACTACGAGTATACTTTTCCAGTTTGAGATCGATCATCAGGTACGATCTATTGTGCTAAGTAAGAAATAGAATTAAGATTAGGAATACTTGATCTGCTGCCTTGATTGTTCACTTGTTGCTTGAATGTTTACCTGCTTATGTGTTCCATGCTATCTTACTGATGTTGGGTGATGATGTGGAAGATGATTATGTGTATATTGCATGTGTTAGTATAGTGTGTGAATCACATGCTTGGAGAACTGTTGACATTATGAATTAGGTACTTGAAAGCATGTTTTATGTATGAATGAGATGCATCATTGAGATTACATTATGACATGATGAAATCAGAGCATATTGGCATAGTGTGATTCCTTGGACATGGCGTGGGTAAGCACTTGGTGCTTTGCATTATGAGGGTGCAGATCCTGTGGTGAAAAACCCAAAATCGGCCAATGGGTACTTGCCTGCCTGACGGATTCCGGACCGTGAAGCGAGACATAAGTGACGGTACTCATGCCGGCGGAGAATGACCGTATCATGAGACATGGGTGGCATAGAGTTGCATGGGTGTGTCACGCATACTACTCATGTACTGTATACTGTTCATATACTGCCATCATGATATCGAATGCCATATAGAAATGACTGTACACTTGCACATGCCATGACCTTAGTTTTGTTTCTTGCATTAGCATTATATTGTACCAGCATGTTGAGCTGACCCCTTTAGTGGGGCAAACATTTCAGATGATGTCCCAGCTGTACGAGACATAGAGACGGTCTGATTGGGGATTATGTTGGGCCCAAGGGGCGCTTTTGATATTATGTAAGGGCATAAGCCCGAGACTGTATTTTATTTTGTATGTTGTGAACCAATGGACCAGACCTTATGTAAGTATCAAAACAGCATGTAGAATGTATGAGATCGTCCTTAATTATCTTTTATTCCTTTATTATTTTATTTCTTTTTGTCTCATTACTCACGTCTCGGGTTCGCCGGAATTCGGGGTATGACACCCCCCGTCTTTCCCTTTGGCATATACTAGTGCTATCAAGCTCAAAGATTTTGCTAGTTATATATATACATACATATTTATAGATTTAATAAAGCAGCATGTAAGCTCAAGCGCTCTCTCTCTCTCTCTCTCTCTCTCTCACACACACACACACTCACATACTGATGCATGTCTTGGGGCTGGAGCTCAAAGATTTTAACTTTTCTCTACAAGCTTATTGCCGAGTGTTCAAACAATTCTGTAAAATACTTTCTGGGGAATTCATAACCCCCTGTCTGTGTTTAAGTTGTTAGCTTCATTTATATTGGTAGGATTTATTTTTTAGAAAATAATTAATGATCTAATATATATCGTATGGGAGTTCTGGTTTTGAGAGCTTCTGACTCAAGTCTCTCCCCGGTCTGTTTGGTGCAAAACTTTCATTTTCACGTTATGTTATCTGGGCTTCACACTTTTTGCACTCTATCACATTGAAGAAAAGTGTTAGTTGAATCATTCTCTATTGCTTAAACCTTTGGAATTGACATTAGCTAAAATGGATTCTCTGGGATAGATTTACTGCTAACGATTTTTGGTAGATTAATTGTAAATTCTGATAATAAATATTTGTTTATAATAATCAGCTGTAAAAATAAGAAAGAAGAATGTGGAGGCTGAAGATTGCAGAAGGTGGTGATCCCTATCTTTACAGCACAAACAAGCATGTTGGACGCCAAACCTGGGAGTTTGATCCGGATAACGGTACCCCAGAAGAGCGAGCTGAGGTTGAAAAGGCTCGCCAACACTTCACTGAGAATCGGGACAGGGTTAAGCCCAGCGGCGATGTTCTTCTCAGATTGCAGGTTAATTTTTACTCTCTCTCGTCTTTTTTCTTGTTACGTGTTTGATGAGAATTCTTGTGGTTTTCTACTGTGTTTGGCCCCCGGGAAAATGAAGGAAAAAGAAAAAAGAAAATGAAAGAAAAAAAAAGAAGAGTAATGTTTCCTACCGTTTTCATTTCATTTTTCTTACAGATCCCATGCTTGTAAGTTCCATTTTTTCGTGTTGTCAGTATCATATTTATGTCGTGTCAAGGTATACATATTCGAAAATATATATGAACCCTAACTCGATATTATTAACTAATCGAGTCAAGTTTCAAAACTCAAACCCAATTCATTTTTTAAATAAGTTACACGTATAGACACACTTAACCCGTTTATGTTAATTTTTTTATTTTTTAAATAAAAAAATTTACCTATCTTTTAATATATATATATATATATAGATAATTTTCAAGTTTAGTAATTTTGGATATGGACCAAATCAAAGTAGAAATCTCTTTTATAAATAAAAAATCTTAAAACTTTGATAAATATTTGATGTGAAACGAATTACCTTAATTAATAAAATAAACGTCTTAAATCGTATTAAACAGGTTGACACTAATAAAACTCAAATACAATCTGTTTATTAATCATGTTATACGTGTCAACTTGTTTATGATCCAAACTCATTTATACTAAATTCAAATCCATTAATTTTATATTGTATTCAAATCGTATTATCGTGTCATGTTAAAAATTAACACCGTTGCGCATTTCAAACCTTTGATTTAAAGCCGCCACTCTCCTTAGTCATACGTAACACACCGAGAATCCCTATCCAAAGGGTGGCTGACTGTTAAGGAAGTCCAGTTGGGTGGGCCCAATTCGACAGAGAGGGCTCCTGTAAAAGGATAGAATGACTACGTGGGTGTTTGGAAATTCACTAAACTATTAAAATGGGCCAAAAAGACTTCTTTCTTCTTAGTCATAACTAACATAGAGAATCCCTATCCAAAGGCTGGCTGATTGTTAAGGAAGTCCAGTTGGGTGGGCCCACTTCAACAAGAGGGCTCCAGTAAAAAAATAGAATGACAAAGTGGGTATTTGGGAATTCACTAAACTTTTATAATAGAAGGGTAAATTATACTTTTTGCTCTTAGAATTTTATTTCAAAATTTATTTTCGTTTTTACTTTTTTAATTTTGTCAATTTTTCCCTCTAAATTTTAATCTTATTTTAATTTTATTCTATCATCAAAATTAATCGTTTAATATGGACAAAATAAATATTACATGTAACTTATGCGTAGTTAATTATAATAGAATGACAAAATTGAAATTGGGCTAAAAATTAAACGATGAAATTGACAAAATTGAAAAAATAGGAAGTGAAGTAAAATTTCGAATAAAATTTAAGAATAAAAAAGTATAATTTACCTAAAATAGAAACAAGTAAGTCTCCAGAAAAGTATCCTAAAAACACTTTTTATTCTTGTTTTTTTTTTTTTTTTTTTATCATTGTGTTTTGAAAAACAAAACCAACACAAAAGTAATTCTAAAAGTTTAGTTAAAAAACCAAACACTCCATGTACAGCTTTCGCATAGACAAATGCAAAAGTAGAGGTGCAAAAGCTATTCCAAATGGACCAAGTTTGAATTGAACTACTTGAATATTGTGACCGTTAGACATACTGAATTCATTCTATTGTACCTAAACTGAGATTGGATTTTCTGATTACCTAATATCCACTTTGTTTTTTCCAATATGCAGTTACTGAAAGAGAACAATTTCCAGCAAACTATTCCACCAGTTAAGGTTGGTGAAAATGAGAATGTAACCTATGATGCTGTCACTGCCACATTGAAGAGGGCTGTCCAATTCTATTCGGCCATGCAGGCGAGCGATGGCCACTGGCCTGCCGAGAATGCAGGACCCTTATTCTTCCTTCCTCCACTGGTCTGTTCCAATCATCACCACCACCATTGTGATTGAATTTCAATGAAACTTTGTGGCCTAATCTTTACATGTTATGCAAAAATGCAGGTCATGTGTTTGTACATTACTGGACATCTTAACACAATATTTCCATCAGAGCATCGCAAAGAAATTCTTCGCTACATATACAACCACCAAGTATGTGTGACATCTGGATTCAATCAAACTATATCCTCAAATTTTATTTATTTTATTTGTTTTAACTTAAATTGTATTTATCAATGGCTTTGATTCTGCAGAATGAGGATGGAGGGTGGGGATTACACATAGAAGGCCACAGCACTATGTTCTGTACCGCACTCAGCTACATTTGCATGCGTTTGCTAGGAGAAGGACCCGATGGTGGTCAGAACAACGCAGTTGAAAGAGCACGAAAATGGATTCTTGATCGCGGTGGTGTAACCGCAATACCCTCTTGGGGAAAGACATGGCTTTCGGTATGATTAGTTTGAAATTCAAAATAGTAAAATTTGGAGGATTCAACCTAATCTGATCAGCAATTAATATATATATACATGTGGACTTTCTTTTTTATACAGATACTTGGTGTGTTTGACTGGTCAGGCAGCAATCCAATGCCCCCAGAGTTTTGGATCCTACCTTCTTTTCTACCTATGCATCCAGGTTTGAATCAGTACTCTTAGTATGATTTTTGCTTCTAAGCTTATCCCATAAGCTAATTGAGGCACCAAACTTCCAGCTCAGTCAAGGACAGTGCTAACTGCTAAAGTAACTCAAATCTGAGACTGATTTAAAGCTTTACCCTGAAATTTCAGGTCAAATTTGCTTATTTTGGATTTAAACCAGGTGCTTTTATGACACCTTGTGACCAAATAAGTAGGAATAGGTTATCTAAGCCAGTATATGGCTAACATTGAAGGAATTTGGACCTCCACTAGATAGCTCTGCTAAATGCATTCTCTGATTCATAAGATACACAAAATTGCTAGGGCTTTGCAACTTGTTTTGATCTTGTTTCATCGTGTTCATGCAGCTAAAATGTGGTGCTACTGCCGGATGGTTTATATGCCAATGTCATACTTATATGGGAAGAGATTTGTTGGACCAATCACAGATCTTATTTTGGAATTGAGGAAAGAACTTCATATTCAACCTTACCATGAAATTAACTGGAGGAAAGTCCGTCATTTATGCGCCAAGGTTTGTCACATGTTATTGCACATCAATAGGTTTTTTACTTGTTGATTTTGTTTCAAGTATCATTAAAATACACAAGCAAATTATTAATGAAATATTCTTATTGCAGGAAGATTTGTACTACCCCCATCCCCTTATACAAGACTTGCTATGGGATAGTCTCTATGTATTGGCAGAGCCATTACTTACGCATTGGCCCTTCAATAAATTGAGAGAGAGAGCACTTCAAACAACAATGAAGCATATCCATTATGAAGATGAAAACAGTCGATACCTTACCATCGGTTGTGTTGAGAAGGTGTTATGTATGCTTGCTTGTTGGGTAGAAGATCCAAATGGTGACTATTTTAAGTACCATCTTGCGAGGATCCCGGATTACATATGGGTGGCTGAAGATGGAATGAAGATGCAGGTTAGAGCCCATTTCCGTTCACCACAAAAAAAAAAAAAAAAAAAAATTTATTGTTTGCTAAGAGAGCAGTGACAAAAGAAAATTATTTGTGTTGAATCAAGATGAATTACAAACTGTGGAAATTAAAAGATGAATTACAATATTTCAATTTGTGTGAAGATTTGTAAAAACTTTTTAAATTCAAAAGATTGCATAAATGAATTATGAATGTTATATGAAATATCAGTTATTAGCAACTTTCTGACTCTGATTTTATTGCAGAGCTTTGGAAGCCAGCAATGGGACACAGGTTTCGCAGTTCAAGCAATGTTGGCCAGCAATTTAATTGAAGAAACAGGACTAACTCTTAAGAAAGGACATGATTTCATAAAGAAATCACAGGTTTGAGTTCAAATTTATATTTTTCTTTATTCTTTTGAGTTTCAATTTTGAAGAATGACTCATGTCTGGTTTGGTCTAATTTTCCCTTCCTTTGATTTTCAAAGGTCCAAGACAATCCATCTGGTGACTTTCAAAGCATGCACAGACACATTTCTAAAGGATCTTGGACTTTCTCGGATCAAGATCACGGTTGGCAAGTCTCAGACTGCACTGCCGAAGGGCTTAAGGTGATATTTCTCTTCTCATTTAACCCTTTTCAATCTTATAATAAAATCCATCAAGTTTCCAACAAAATATCCCTTCTCCATAAGTGAATTATTTTCTTTTGCAGTGTTGTCTCTTGATGTCTCTACTGCCACCAGAACTTGTTGGCGAAAAATTGGAACCTGAACGGTTGTATGATGCAGCGAATGTCCTCCTTTCATTACAGGTACAAATTAATTAGATTGAACAAGATTTCTCTCTAGTAAAAGGCTAAAAAAAGCTACATTTTCTCAATTTTCACCTCACATTTTCACTTTTTAGTGTAAATATAACAACTTTTTTGGATGTCTCACAGAGTAAAAATGGAGGTTTAGCAGCATGGGAGCCGGCAGGATCAGAGGAATGGCTGGAGGTAGGATACTGATACTCTGTGTCTTCACACATAAATAGATTCTTTTATTTTGCAATTTTTTAACAGGAATTAATAGATTTTTTCTGTTATTATTTTCAGCTTCTTAATCCTACAGAGTTTTTCGCGGATATTGTTATTGAACATGAGTATGTAGAATGCACTTCATCCGCAATCCAGGCTCTAATGTTGTTTAAGAAATTATATCCTGGACACCGTAAGAAAGAGATTGAAGCTTTCATTGCAAATGCTGTTCGCTATCTTGAAGATGTGCAGATGCCTGACGGATCATGGTATAATACATTGATTTTATTCTTCACATTTTCACTAATTTTGATTCATGAAGAGCTAAAATGCATCAAAAAAATAAAAATAAAAATTTGGGAGTGTTAAGTAAAAAGTATTATATTAAGATGAATCTCTCTGTCACCAGGTATGGGAATTGGGGCGTTTGCTTCACTTATGGCAGCTGGTTTGCACTAGGAGGGTTGACAGCTGCAGGGAAGACTTACAAAAATAGTCCAATTGTTCGTAAAGGTTGTGAATTTTTGCTATCATCGCAACGAGAGAATGGAGGTTGGGGTGAGAGCTATCTTTCATGTCCTCAGAAGGTAATGCTCAGAACATTTTCCTTTCCTTGCTTCATTCCTTAGAATCGCGATGTTCCTACCTACAAATGCATTAATTCGCTTTTATGTTTGCTAAAACAGAAATATGTACCTCTAGAAGACAACCGATCCAATTTGGTGCATACAGCATGGGCTATGATGGGTCTAATTCATGCCGGGCAGGTAAATTTTCATGTTTGACATATATATATGCTTAACAAACCGAGTTAACTTGCAGAAAGATTTACTAACAATCTTTTTATCATGACTAGGCTGAGAGAGACCCGACACCTTTACATCGTGCAGCAAAGTTATTGATCAATTCACAAATGGAAAATGGAGATTTTCCCCAACAGGTAATTCATTTGATCACTTTGAACATATAACCAATTTCAAAATTTGTTTCATGTCTTTCTTCATCTTCTTGCCAACCCTTTGAAGGTCTAAAATATTAGAATTTACCATATTTGAAAGCCTTCGAAGCTCCAACATTGCCTAACCTGAACATATATTGAATTGAACACAGGAAATCACTGGAGTTTTCAATAAAAACTGCATGCTACATTATGCAGCCTACAGAAATATTTACCCGTTGTGGGCGCTTGCAGAATACCGTAAGCTGGTTTCAATAACTTCTTAGAAGTTCTTGACTCAAAAAATTTATGGCAGATCCATTGCAAATAAACAAATAAAAATACTATAGTTTCCTTCCATTCTTACAATGTAACTTCATCCCTCTGTACAATGTTTTCGTTTTTCAGAAGCACAAGTTTATATCATGGACTTCCCATTAGTCCCAGTGTACAAGTTAAAATGATTAATACAATATTTTTTTTTATTATACCAAAAAGTAGACATTTGATTTTATTTGATGCCAATGGAGAATTGAAAACAATGGTGGTGATTTTCTATTCTTTTGATGAATTGTTTGTCACAAAGCAAACTGAAGTCATACCATGTTGTACCACAAACTCAAGCAGAAAGTATTAAGACTGTAGACAATACATGTTGTAGCAAATAAGATAATATAGTAACAATTTTATGATATTATATAGAAGCAATCAAATAAATAATAAATCAATCTTAAACAAACAAAATAAACAAAAGGCGCAAAGAATAGACAATATTTACGAGGTTCGGCAATATGCCTACATTCATGGACAATGATGATCAATCTACTATGTATCAAAGAGATTACAAAAGTAAGAAAATCTCAAAACTTGAAACCCTCCTTTTATCCCAATGACAACTATTTTCTTATATGTTAAAACCCTAAAAGATAATATATTTACATAAACCTAAGAAACAAAATGGATCCAAAACAAAAGAATGGGTTACAAATTTTTCTTGTCTCGGATTATAAACGGATCATCAAGAATTCAAATTCATGACAACTACCTAACTTATGAAACTGTCAAATAAAAAAATGAGAAAACCTTAGCCCATATCTTGTTGAATTCTATGCCATTCTTACTGGTGCATGATGTTGGATTTGCACCAAGAAAGTGCAATTATATATGCTAAATGGCAAGTTTAAAGGTGTAGATCAACAAAATACTATTAGCAAGATTGGCACAGAGAGAATAAGGAAAATGAATTGAGAGGCAGCAAGGTGTGGCATCCGGTCTAGTGCTACGGGAGGCACTTGCAGCACCTCCCGGAAGGCAGCTCTGCCTAGGTACTTACAGGGGAAGAATTCTTTGTATTCATCTGTATCTATATTTGTACTACTTATAAATGTATGGAACACTTTCGGTGTTTTCTCACAAAGTGTTTTACGTATTTATTTGACAAAATTACCCATCTATCATAAATTTATTCTGCTTAGGTTACAACCTTTCGCAGCCCCTTCCGACTGTCACCAATTTGTTCCCTCTTCCAGTTTTCCTACTCTATTTCCTCTTCTCAACGCCTTCTATCATATCCTGACGATCCGATCGATTACATAGTCACAGGCTCGTGGGGTGACAAGGCTTTCAAGGAAGCCACCAAGTATTGCAAGCCCATCGTGATTTGGTCGGGCAAATATGAGAAATACAGGTAGATTCCATCTTTTGATCAGTTGGAACAGAACCCAAATGCCAAGTATTTGCATATATGCGCGAACAAGACCATTCACGGAGTCGAATTCAAGAACTACCCAACCCCGAAGAACAAAGATGCGGTGTTGATTACAGACATGTATTCGAATTTTTGCTCGAAGCCCGTGGACGTGACCAAATTCGGCCTGATCTATGCCGGGGAGCAGAAGAATGTCGGCCCCTCTGGTGTCACCATTGTGATCATCAGGAAAGATTTGAACGGAAATGCTCAGGGGATCACCCCTGCGATGTTGGATTTCAAGATCCACGCTAAGAACAATTCACTGTACAACACTCCACCTTGTTATGGGATATATATATGTGCGGGTTGGTCTTCGAAGATCTGTTGGCACAAAATGGTTTATCAGAGGTTGAAAAGAAGAACATGAAGAAGGCACAGATTCTCTATGACACAATCGATCAGAGCAATGGGTTTTACAGGTGCCAAGTATTTGCATTTATGTGCGAACGAGACCATTCAGAGTCGAATTCAAGTATTTGCATATATGCCAAGTATTTGCCAAGTATTTATTTTATGATGCATATAATACTTAAATATATTTTTGGCCATAAGTTGTAGGGAAATTTGTTTCTAGCACGTCATTTTCTCTCCGTCAATATCTTAGGTCATCTTTTATTTAGGAAAATTTCAGTGGGGACCGTTCAAATTTATCAACTACAAGTTCAGGTAGGGTTGTTTCAAATTCAAACTTGGTTGGAGTGTTGGGCTCATCTGGAAAACTGGTTTCTGTTGGTTGTAGGATTGTAAAATCAGAACCATTTGATGAGAATGCAATACATGATTCTGCAGAATCTAAAGGAGTCCCATGGGATTCTTAGATATGACTTTAAATCCCGCATTAGGTGAGACGTACTTTCCAAAAGCTGTTGAAAATTCTACTTTTATCCCATAGCAATTAATTACACCTAGAAGAGTAAAATCTAAACCAGTCAGGTAATCAGGAAACAGACAAAACGATAGAAGGGACATCACCCCAATCAAGTGGAGAAGTTGTGCAATGTAAAAATAATCGATCTTCTACTGTGGCAATGCCTTTAACTGCCCAGAAGCTATGTCCTTCAACTTTACCTACTTTTTCAACAAAATTATCTGTAAGTGGAGATGTAACATCCAGTCCGAACATTTTACTTATACCAAAGAAGTCAATGTTAATATTGACATATCTAAGGGAGCACGAGGAAGTGTTTATCAGGTAGCTTTAGAAATGGTGTCTATATAGGTAGGCCCTGGGTGTAAAGAATGAAATGTACTTGATGGTAGTATAGATACTCTCAGAGCATAAGAAATGTTATATTATTCTGAGAGATAAGAAGATAGTGGTAAAAATACATGGATTGTTATATTTAATTTGCTATAGATTGTAACTGTGTTTTTACTAATATTGCTTGAGTAGTTCTTGGATTCAAGTGGCATGATCTTAATTAAGGACATGACAAGTAGATATAACTAATAAAATGACTAGGATTGGCTAAGTTTGGATGTTATTTATTTTATGCAATTGCATATGCGGTATCTTAATAACCGCAATTTTAGAGCTTTCTTTTGTTCTTACTTCTTTATACTTGTAAAAAAAAATTCTAGATTCTATATAAAAGATGATACAAAATGGAGACCTACGAGGGGACTTTGAAATATCTTCCGTTGTTTTAAAAATGAAATAAATCACATGAAACACCAAAATGAACCACAGAAACTACATATTCTTGTCTCTAGATTTCTCTCTCTTTTTTCTCTATTTTATTCAATAATTTTGAGATTTTCTAATTAAGATACCGTGCTCCAATCGATCACAAAGGCAACTTCTCATTCTTTGCAGTAATCCTAAACAAATACCCATTTATGCAGTTTGTACTTTCATATCTTATTTGTCGAAATCTCTTATATTAGTTTACGTGAAACTATGTATTTATGTATCTACAGAGGTATGCCAAGTCTCAATTTGTTCAAATGAGACAAGAGAAAATGCTTACAATAAAGATAGAGAAATTAATGCAATCATACTAAAGACTTGAGGTCGACTTATCAGTATCATGTTGCATTCATGTCCACATTTATTTTTACGCAATATATCCTGTTGATTTCTTATGTGATGGCTATTATATATGCTTTGAGCAATGTAACATTTCCCTTTCAATCCCTATTTATTAGCCTAGGGAATGCAGTATTTGCAGAACTACTATAGCAATAGTCAGTAGTACCAAGAGACATCTTAGAGGAGATTTAGTGACAAGGATCATAAATTCCATTGCCCAGTGTTTGTCTTGCTAATCTGGAGTCCTGAAACCTCTGGATTTAGGTGCATATAGTGGCTGCCATCATACTTGAACTCAAACCAGTGCTTTCAAGCCTAATATCCCAATCCTTTATCATTATAGGATATGCTTTATTCATGAAAAATTTCATGGTCTTTGCTTTGAGAGGATAAAGGCCCTAGAATATTGGAAGTACAATATGCTGTAAAAGATGATCAATAATCTTGTTTCAAACTATTCTTTATTTATTCTTCTTGAAGTGGAAATTTTTTTTCTCAAACGAGACAAGCATTGATACCTAACATAATCACATCATCATTATTATGATTAAAATGTTCATTATCATATTTTTCTTAAAAGATCATCTTGTTGACACTGCCAAGAAAGTTCAAGAATTGAGGGATAAGTTTGAGGGGAAAATGGTGATGTTAGGTGTTGATGATATGGATATGTTTAAGGGTATTAGTTTGAAGTTTTTAGCATTGGGACATCTCTTAGAAGATCATCCTGATTTGAGGGAAAGACTGTTTTTGGTTCAAATTGTGAACCCAACAAGGAGCCAGGGTAAGGATGTCCAGGAGGTTCAAAATGAGATTGATAAAGTTGTAAATGAAGTTAATAGGAAGTATGGTAAACTGGGGTATAAGCCAATTGTTTCCGTCAATGGCCCGGTTTCAACTCAAGACAGGGTTGCACATTATGCCATTTCAGAGTGTTGTGTGGTGAATGCTGTAAGAGATGGTATGAATTTGGTGCCTTACAAGTATACCGTATGCAGGCAGGGCAGCCCTGATTTGGATAAGGCCTTGGGACTTGATGGGTTTGCAATGCAGAGGAAGAGTGTTATTCTGGTCTCAGAATTCATTGGGTGTTCCCTATCTCTCAGTGGGGCAATCTGGGTTAATCCCTGGAACATCGATGCTGTGGCAGATGCCATGAATTTGGCAATCTCAATGCCAGACGCAGAGAAACAAATGCGGCACGAGAAGCATTATAAGTATATTAGTTCTCATAATGTTGCTTATTGGGCCAAGAGTTTCGATCAAGACCTTGAGAGAGCTTGTAGAGAGCATTATCTAAGGACATGTTGGGGCATGGGGTTTGGTTTGGGCTTCAGGGTTGTTGCTTTGGGTCCTAATTTCAGGAAGCTTTCAGTGGAGCACATTTTCTTTGCTTATAATCAGATTAATAGCTGGTTGATTTTGCTGGACTATGATGGCACCATGATGCCACAGGGATAACGATCATTCATTTAATAGTATCAATGTATGGGTATTACATTATATTTGATTTTATAAATTAAACAAAGCAGAACATTGGTATAAGTGATGTAGTTCAACGCTAATTAATGGACCGTAAACAACCTTTTAGCTACATTGCATGCGTTTGTGGTCCTCACACTTTTTGATTTTTGTAAAAAAAAATAATATTACAGGAGCTTTTGACTATATAATATAATGACCTAGGCCTCCTTATTTTTATTGTTTCTCTTATAAAATTATAAATTGAATAGGTAGGCTACAAATAAATCTTTGATATGGAGGGGTTATGTTTCTATATTATAAATTAATAATTCTAAATTCTTAGTGGCTGATGCAGTACCAAGGGATTAGGAAAAGCTCCTGCTCAGGAATTTCTTCTTTCTAAAGATCATGTTGTTGTTGTTTCACGTAGGTGCTGCTCCAAACGATAGAATTTGTTTATTTAAAAATCTATTGTTTCATATTTATCTGCCTTTGGTTGTCATCTCATCTGTTTGCACACCTTATCAATCCTTGAATCTTATGAAGGAGTGTTTGTGGATATGACTATGAAAGAGCTTGACCAGAATTGCGAACTTTGCTGTCAACGAACTTGTCTCAATTGACATTTGGGTGAGTGATTCAACTTTTCTTACACTAATTTTCTATCACGTAGCTTGCTATTTTCTCATTTGAGGACTTTCCAAAAAAAAAAAACTCTCTTGATATCACTACACAGCTACTCCACTTCAATGGCGTTAGAAAAATGTTTCTTATGCCAAAAAAATCATTTGAAAACCCTAATGACATGGTGAACTACAACAGTAGAGAGTTAGAAGGATAAGATATAAACACAACAACAAAAATCAGAGCGAGGGACAGAGACGACTATGGCTTGCAGTACAGGAATGCAAGAATTGGCTTAGATATGGGTTTCGAGTTTTAAATTTTTTTTGTGATGGATTTATTTTTTTATCTTGGGTTAAATTTCCCATTATTGGACATGCATTCACACTGTTCTTGAAAAAAAGATTTTCTTGATTATATCATTTTAGAATTTTATGTAATTGAGTGATTTTTATATTATTTGAATCCATTTCAGGTACGCAAGAGATTCATTGGAATTGGACATAATTTCAAGTACATATTTTGTTCCCTTTTTTCCTTACTTTATAGGTCTCATATTGGACCTTGCCTAGCTTCCTATTATGTCTTTTGTTCATTTTATCCTTTATATACATCAAATAGGTCTATTTGCAATTTATATACCAATTTTAGGTTTATAATATTTAATGAACCATTCAATCTTCATATAGACTGAATTTCTCTAATTAGGAATGATTTCAGTATATCCAATGTTAATTTCTCGCATTTAACTTTTTAATTTTTGACTCTGCCCCAATGTTAATTTCTCGCATTCATGTAACCTTTTAATTTTTGAAATCATATCACTACTGATTATAAGTTTTCTTTTTGTGGGTTGCTTCAGAAATTGCTGCTTCATGACTCCTATGATAAATAGATAAATATTAGAAAAAAACAAATGAGATCAATTAGTTTTATACTTCTACAAGAAAAAGGAATTGTCCAAGAAACAAATAGAAGGGAAATTAAAAAATAAAAAAAATAAAAATATAGAAGAATAAATGTAGGGGAAGGAAATAATTAGAAGCTGGAGAAAACAAATACAAAAGACATTTTAAAATTCTAAATCTTAGAAGAAAAAGAAATATTAGAAAGAAATAATTAATTAAACAAAAGAAAAAAATAGGGGAAATAAAAAATTAACATAATTAGGTTTTCATTGTCTTAATGTTGAATTATAATAGAATAGTTGGTAATAAGACTCCTTTAAAATTGATTTTTTTTTGACAAAAAAAGAAATATAAATGGAGAAAAATGTAAGAAATCGAAAACTAGAGGATACTTCCAAAAAAGCAATTATAAAGAAATACAAGTCATAAAAAAGTAAATTCAAGAATTCTAAATTGAAGAATCGTCTCTAATGGGGACAATTTTAGTAGCAGCATCGGTCCTACTCTTAGCAGTATCGGTCCTACTCTATACTTTATCAATGCTATAATTTTTCTTTCTTTGGCATTAAAAAGTAATGATATCCTTTTGATACTATTGGACTATTGCCAACACTTTTTCTATCATTTGAGTTAGTAATATAATCATGTCTGTCAAAATACAGTCCAATATAACCCAACCTCTTTTGAAGTTCAATATTTCCATACCTTTTTCACGAACATATGCTAATAACATCAATTTATTTATTTTCCTTTCCCCTTCATTGTTGATGCGATCTTGAGCACAACATAAATTATTAAGCTTTTCTCTATGAATTTCTTTAAAAATACTCAAAATCAATAATTGTGTTTTGTATTATAGGGAAAAATGTGGAGAAAGAAACGGTAAAAATTTTCCCTGCACACAAAGATTTTTTCTTATTTTTTATTATACAAAGGGTTGTCGCAATTGATTTAAGAGCTTAGAGATGAGAGGACTGGTAGTTGCAACCAAAAATAGTAGCAGGACTGTTGAAACTTTCTCTCTCTTTTCCCCCCTTTCTCTAATAGTTTTCTGCAAGTCAAACTATTAAAATGGTAATTTTTTTAAGTCTTGAAGGGGTAGATGATTAGTTATGAAAATTAATTCATTTAATTGTAATTTTTTTTGCTGTGAAGTAAGAATATTTTACATTAGTTTTTGTGGTTAAATAAGTGTCATTTTATTGATTTTTAGTATTTGTTTTATTTAGAAATGATTTTGTTACTATTTGATTATATTTGACAGCAACAATCCCACTAATATATTTGATTTTAAATATTTTAATTAAAATTTTAATATTAATTTTTAAACTTGCACAATTTTAATATTTTTCAAGATATTTTTATTGATTTTTTGAGATCTATTCAATTTTTTTATTTGTACCATGAATATGCTATATCTAAATATGTTTATTGATTCGATATATAAAATAATTATTTATATGTTAGAATAATTTATTTTATACATAACATTATATCATTAGATTAATATTTCTACTAAAGGACTACTACATTCATTTGTAACGGATTCATCTAGGAATAAATGGTAGCATGTACATGATGTGCATGTGGAATAGTGTCGTAATTATCAATAATAAATGGAAAAAAGGTCTTAGAGCTTAAAATAAAGAAGAAAAATCCAAAATGTTGAATGCTTAGCAAGTAAATAACTTTTGATTTGCTAATTTTGGAATTGCATACTACTAAAACTACATCGGGTTCATTAATTTCAAAAGACATTACCAAATAAGATGAGAACATGAAAGTTTTACCTTCTTGAAAGGTCAAACACACCCAAGAATGTAGGAGAAAGGAAAAAAATTAAAAGACGAATAAATTATAAGTGGAATTAGCTAATCCTAATATAATGAAGTCTACCTATATCTAATCGCATAATACATTTCTACTGAAATGAGGGCATAGGCCCTATCTTTAAAAATCCAAAGCATTCAATCTTAGAATCCAAATTAGCTTCCTTGTTTGCATCTTGATTAGATTCGTTACAAGAAAATGTGTACCGAAAGTTATCTATAAAAAAAATGTATACTGAAAGTGAAGGCTTAGGCTTATTCATTACACCAATTATATTGAATCAATTGATAATCACATTTTACCATTGAATTGGCAATCCCCTTCATTAGTCTCTAATTTTGATAAAAAAATATATAATATTTTACACATTTTTAAAAACATTTTAAAGGTAGGGTGCGAATCTAAATTAGGGATTTCGATTGTTAAAGTTAAAATTGTTATGTTTTTTTTTTTTTTTTGGTTCAAGTTCAAGGTTAAGGAGCTAGGAAGTATTTGGTTTCAAGTTCACATGTGTTATTTGGAGGCGCTAGGAAGCATTTGGGTTTGGGTTCAAACGCGTTATTTCGGCCTTAGGTATTCATGCCCTACATTTTAGTTTTCTGACTAGGTGGATTTCGTAACCTATGAGAGCCATGTCCTCCCAGTTGGTTCTATTGAGTAATTTGTTTCACATATGGGGTTGATTTGGGTGATGATATAATTTATAATAGTAAAAGGAGTCCACAACTATAAGGTACCATTTGAACAATTTGCAATTCTCTGAGAAGTTTTAACTGTTTTATGTTGTGAATTTTTGTTTCTCCTTTTTAGCTTTGTAGGTTTTTTTTTTTTTTTTTTTTTGTGGGGTGTGTGTGGTGGGGTGGGGTGGGGGGAGGTTAAGGGGTTTATTTTGTCAAAACATGCAATGCTAGGTATCATATTTCAAGATATCCAATTGGTTACCCTCCCCATAAGTATTTGTAAGTATTTCTTCAAAATTGATGCATTATGTTTGTCATGCATTCTCTCTTTCTGTTGGTTTTCAGGCAAAGTAACAACTCAAATGTTTTTTGTGCTTTGATGGTTTGTGCAGTCTCAATTCGCTCTCCTTTCCAAGTTGAATGAGGTATGCAATGAGCTACCTGGCTTCCAAGATGCTATGCCAAAAAAATAGCGAGATGCATCCGTTGAGGTACCTAACTAATGGAAGTTCTTACTAACATTTTCTTCATGCAACTTTAGTATATACCATAGTTATTGTATGTTTTATATTTATAATTTTAAGATGGTAGCATTGACTTTTCCTTTTGGCTTATATTTTAAAGTTGATCTAGCTATTAGAAAGTGGGTTATTTTGTTGAAGGAAGCTTATTCTCTATTTAAATAAATGCATATACTCCACCCAGTTATGAAATTCGTTAAACTTTCACACGAGTTTAATTGGAGGGTTGATTTGGGTCATTGCATTATCTAAAGACAAGCTTATTGTAATGGCTGGAGCATTGTTATTGGATCTATATTCTAGAGTTGGCTTAAACTAGAATGCTATCAAAGACTAATATGTAAGGATTCTATAGGATGTTTGTTTTTTTTAAAGTGGTCTATCAATCATTTTTTCCTCCTTGAAGTTCTTTAGCTGATTTTTCTCCATTTGTTTTGAAAAGTAAATATTTTTGTGGATAAGAAAAGAATATACAAGGCTTCGGGGCATAACACGCATACAAAAGAGCACAAATAAGGATGAAAAACTTTCTAAACCAAGGGAACCATCCCGAAGCATCAATCCACATCCATTACGAACTAAAGCCCCTAAACCATTACAAAAAAATACTAGCAGGAAGCCCCATTCTTGTTGCAACTCTTGATTTAAGCTATCATTTTTCACACCTTTGAGCTTCAATAATCTATTTTGAATCATACCTTGCACCTCCTTACTAATCATCGCTTCCCGTCGAGACTTCCTCTCAAAAAGATTTTTCACCATTAATTCCCCCCGTTGAATAATTTTTCTAGTGCTATACATCCTTTGTCCAAGAATTTACGCCCCAGGTTTTTTTAATTCAATTAATTTATAACACTGCATGGCTTGACTATATATGTGTTTGTTTATTTCTTTATTGAACATCACAAATGAAAATATACTTGAATTATATTCAACTTTATGTTTATCGACATTCTTTTGTTTCTATTTTTTTCAGTCTCTATGATATATAACTATTTGGGTTATATAACTTTTATTGTTTCGCTGGATATTTTGTATAAACATCAACGTCTCTTCACCGAACACCGAAAACCAAAAACTTACTATTAGTCACCTTAAACTTCATGACCTCCAATTTTGATAAATCTAATTCAATATAGCAAATATTGTTGGATGCATGGCTTTAAGGTTACCCATAAATTCTTTGTTATGAAAACATTCAAATAGGTGGCAATTTTGTTCCCAAGGGCTTGGTATTTCCCCTTCAATTTGGTTATTTGAAATGTCTAAGTAGAACAATCCTGATTGGTTCTGTAGGTTTAAAAAAGAAGCCAATTTCAATGTGGTGATATGGGGGAAGACAACCTAGAGCTACTTCCGCTTGCATCAATTGACAAGCTATTGTATGAGATGTCAAACGAAGTAAGATTACGGAGATTTTGAATCGTTTTAGCTTTGTAGTGCCATTAAAGTTGTTGAAAGAAAATACAAGGATGTTGAGGCTTTCAAGTTTGAAAAAAGACATGGGAATGACCCCTTGTAAATTGTTACTACTCAGATTGAGTGTATCCAATAAAGACGAGGATGCAATGCAGAATTCATGGAGTTGGCCATCACATTGGTTCTTGGAAAGTCTAAACTTTCTGCGGTGAACCATGAGTTACTCTTAGGTGTAATTGGCATGCTATTAATTAAGGATATGAGAAGTAAAATGACCTTATTGGTTAAGTTTGAATGTTATTTACGTCGTCGTTATTTAAACCAATGTTTCTTAAATCTATTTAAACTTTTAGCATGTTGAAATGGTAAAACTGTAACAAAACTTATTCATGTGTAACGCATGTGCATCTTTACTAGTTGATAAGATAATGTTTTAAAAATAAAAAACGTGAGTGGGGATTGGATTAATGATAAAATAGAATCTAACATCACGAACAATGATTTGATTGATGACTAACAGTTTGTTTGGATAAAGAAAATTAGAGAGAGAGAAAAAAGATAAAGGTGTTTTAATGAATTTTTATGAAATATAAAAAATATTTGTAAATAAAAGAATTAAAAATTCTAAACATAAAAAAGGTGCAATTATCAAATAATTTTTTTATAATTTATTTTCTTTTTTCTCTCACTAATCATTTAAACAAGAAATAATGATATTCTTTTTTTTGTCTCCTCTAAACTATCAAACAAGAAAAAAAAAAATGAACACTTTCTTTTCTTTTATTCTCTTTTCTTTTCTATTTTAAGTTTTTTTTTTTCTTTTCTTTCCAAAACTTCCAAATGAACTGTAAGAATCACAACCACATCTCCAGTTCTATCGCTCATCTCTCTCCTCAAGAATAGACCAGCATGAAACAATTAACCAAAAACTTACTGGAGGATGCTATCACAGATAATAGGTAGATCTAGTAATTTTATATTAGTGCCAAGTGATTCAACAATTGAGATGATTCCAAGTGATTGGAACAAAATAAGAGATGTGTTTCTAACAAAATTTGAGGTATGTAAGTTAAAATCATGTTTAGCAAACTCGTGTTGTTTTAAAAATATTTAAAAAATGCATATTAGATTAGAAGGCATGGATTCAAAATGCGTTCATCTTTTCAATTTATATTTTTCACTTTTACGTATGAAAAAATTCAAAATGTAATTCAATAAAATGGTGTATTTAGAAACCAAGCCGTTGGTATAAAAATATATTTAAAAGGTATAATCATGCCTTTGTCGCAAACATGAATCTTTTAAATAATTTTAAAATGAATTCAAAATATAAAATATTATTTTAAAAGACATGATTGTTTTAAAAAAAATTTGATAAAAAGAAATACTAAAATCAATTACAAGTGTCAAAAATTTACAATCTGAGTAGCGTATATATTAGTACGTGTATAAATAATATTAATCCGTATAATACATATGTCAATCAAATCACAAATAATAACACTCATTCCTCTTCTAACAAAATGCCTTAAAATTTGATGTTCTGACCTCAAGTACAATAAATATGTGTTTCCGAAATTAAAAGAAAAGCACTTTTGAATTATAGTAAGAAAATTTTGAGAAGCAAACAAAGCAATGGGTCAGAGACAGTTGGCGATTGGCCATGGAAATATTTTTGAGTGGATTAAATATATTACGTATTAATGTATTTTTTAATAATATCATATCACATATACTATATTTCACTTAAAAAAATAAATTATATTATAAATAATAAAATATTATTAAATAAGTATATTGTTACTTTATTATACCAAACTCATTTAAATTTTTTTTTGTTCATCGTTAGTCATTTGTTCATCATCGACCATTCATGTAGAATACATGAATGGCTCGTGATGGACAACCTGACAACTGCGACAGTCCGTAGACCCCCCCCTTAAATTAATAGTAGTACGAAAAAAATGATAAAGCATAAGTTGGTTGTAGAATTTAAGCAGTAAAAGATGAAAATGACATGAAGGAATTGATCAATTTATAAAATAATTATTTTGATGTGAATTTTTTACATTCACCCATGTACTCTTTTTTTTTTTTTAAATTATCCACACTTGCGTAATTTTTTTTTAAAATTATCCAAGATGCCCTACATTATCAAAAAAAAAAAAAAGAGTTGTAAAATGACATATATTGTAACAAATGTAGCCTTTTAATATTGTAAATTGTAAAGCAGATGGTGACCTTCCATTATTTATATTGAAACAAACTACATTAATTGTTAATTGACCCACTCAAGAAGAATTCATAAAATAACTCTACTTTGTTAGCACAATCGAAACAACCTTATTTTTTTTATAATTTATAATGTTTGTGCCGTGTTTTTTTTTTTTTTTTTTTTCTGTTTTCTTCTTCTTTTTTCTTTACTGCTATCTCAACTTCAGCTTATATTAAAAATTATTTATCAAATTTTCATTTACAATTAGAATTATTTTGTGATCTATTTATAATCAAATATTCATAATCAGGTATGTAATTATATATATCTTTTTTGGTTTTTTTTTTATATTAATTTTCTGTTCATTATATGCATTATATTCATGATTCTTTTCACATAATATTTGTATTATTTATGTAATATTTTGTTCATTTTTCATTTTTTAAGTTTATATAAATTATTCGTTAGTCATTATTGAAATTTTGTTTTGTATTATACATTTTTTATATGTTTTTATTATAAATACATCACTGTCTCAATCCCTAAAAATATAATAATATTTATGTAATTTAATATAATGAGAGTAGAGGTATCTAAGCCTGAACTCATCAAATTTTAATCTCTTCTTGCATCCCGCCCCGTCTCTAATCTCATTTTGCTCCTTAAAATCTTGTAGAGTTTGCGATGGAGAGGCACTCAACAACACTCAGGTAACACCCCCTTCGGCTCTCTTTCTCTGTCTCTGTGTGTGTGAGTTACATAGTAGTGTAGTCTGGGGGCAAAAAAATATATGCAAGTTGAAGGAAATAATGATTAGATACATACAGATAATGTGGTTGTAAGTTGTAACCATCCGGGAGTGTGTTTTAGTGATAAAAACGTTGAGAATAAAATTCAAACGTCTTAAGTTCACACTACAGGAAACAGGACTATTAGCAACGCATTTGAGCGTCGCTAATAATAGTAAAATGCGTCGCGAAAGCTCTTTAGCGATGCACGAACAGAAGTTGTTACTGACGCCGCTAAAGGTCGTGTCGCTAATAGTATTAGTGATGCACAAACCGCTACGCGTCGCTAATGGTTACCTTTACCGATGTACACATGGTGTTGTTAATAATGGGGAATGGGCGTCGCTAATACTATGCGTGGGGAGTTTGTGCGTCACTAATGGTGGCCTTTAGCGACGCATAACGTGCGTCGCAAATGGTATATTTATCCAACCTTTAGCGATGCTTGTTGTGTGTAGCCAATCTTTAGCGACGAATTTGAAGCGTCTCTATAAATTGATTTCTTAGTTTTTAGCAACACCTTTTGTGCGTCGTTAAAAGTTTTATTTTATTTTTTCCTTATATTATTTGTTTTATTTGTTGTTTTATTCTTGTTTAAACCTGTATCAATCATCCTGATATATAGTAAAATCCAAACATTCTAAAATGAATATATCTTGAAAAAGAAAAATTCATTCATATATATATATATATATGTATATTATACTAATTAATTACTTACATTTGTAAAAGTACAATTTAACAATAAATACAAAAATAAAAAATTGTCTCAAAAAATGTAACTACAAATGTCGATGAAAAAAAAAATAGATAAAAATAGTCAGTCCCGATGCAAGACTTAAAGACCCCGGTGCAATAATCCCAATCAATCTGAAATAAAAATCAAATGATATATATTAGAACACTTATTAAATATATATATATATATATATGAAAGTGAATATATATATTTTCTCATGCATAAATAGTAAGAACGGCATAAAGTAGCATACGTTTCAAACCACTAATCCGAATTGATTGCCCTAAGTTTTTGGTCGTCTATTTTGTCATTTGTGAGGTGTGTGATGGGAGTTTCGAGATAATTAGGCGGATATCCGATATTTTGGTCCGTCAAAACCCCAAAACCCGCCTTTTTAGAGCAAAAACTTGCATAAGTTTCCTACCGTTGATCTGAATCGAGTGTCGTAAGTTCGTGCAAGTCTATCTTATCATTTATGAGGTGTGTGATGGGGTTTTGTGGTAGTTAGGCCGATATCCGATGTTTTGATCTATCAAAACTCGAAAATGGGCATTTTTGCAATAAAAACTTGCATAAGTTTCAAACCGGTGATTCGAACCGAGTGCCGTAAGTTCGTACAAGTCTATTTTATCATTTGTGAGGTGTGTGATGGGGTTTTGTGGTAGTTAGGCTTATATCCGATGTTTTGGTCTGTCAAAACCCAAAAATGGGCCTTTTGGAGTAGAAACTTGCATAAGTTTCAAACCGGTGATCTGAACTTAGTGCCGAAAGTTCGTGCAAGTCTATTTTATCATTTTTGAGGTGTGTGATGAGGTTTCAGGGTAGTTAGGCCAATATCCGATGTTTTGATCCGTCAAAACCCCAAAATGGGCCTTTTTGGAGTAAAAACTAGCAAAAGTTTCAAACCAGTGATCCAAACCGAGTGCCATAAGTTTGTTAAAGTCTGTTTTATCATTTCTGAGGTGTGTGATGGGATTTCAGGGTAGTTAGGCTGATATCCGGTGATTTGGTTCGTCAAAACCCCAAAATAGGCCTTTTCGGACCAGAAACTTGTAAAAGTTTCAAACTGAGCATCCGAACCGAGTGGCGTAAGTTCGTGCAAGTCTATTTTATCATTTGGGAGGTGTGTGATGGGGTTTCGGGGTCAGTGGGCCAGTATCCGGTGTTTTGGTCAGTCAAAACCCCAAAATGGGCCTTTTGGAGTAAAAACATGCAAAAGTTTCAGATCAGGCATTCGAACCGAGTGGCATAAGTTTGTGCAAGTCTCTTTTATTATTTGAGAGGTGTGTGATGGGGTTTCAGGGTCGGTAGGCCGGTATCCGGTGTTTTGGTTCGTCAAAACCCCAAAATAGGCCTTTTTGGAGCAGAAACTTGCAAAAGTTTCAGACCGGTCATTTGAATCGATGAAATTAAATAAGTTCGTGCAACTATATTTTATTTTTTTTATTTTTATGTAACATTTTCTATAAATAATAAATCCACCAAAGTATATAATTTTAAAAACTTACCAAGGCTGAACAAAGCCTCCCTGTTGGTTGAGCATCGTCTGTACAAGAGCCTCTAGCTGGGCCTAGCGCTCCTCGAGCGACGTCATCGACGTCATCTTCTGTCGTAGCTCTGCATTCTCTCACTCAACTGCCTTAGCTCTCTAGGTGGATGCGGGAAACCTACCATCGCTCTCGATGCTAGAGGACGATGCCGTCGACTCCATCCCACTCCCTAAGCCACGCACATATCCACGCCTCTTGCCCAGAACAGTCTCCCGTATCTGGTCATCGGTCGACGGATGCTCACCCTCAGAAGTCAACTAAGCACGCAGCTGGACAATCTCCTCCTATAAAAACACATAAATATATGTTACTACTTTTATAACTTCAGATTAATATTAAATTAGTAATACTGGTATATATACATAAATAACTTACATAAAGCCGCTGAGCTTCAGGCCCAGTCCAACCTTTTTGGGGATTGTAGTGCGTCATGTGCCATAACTCAATGGGGCTGGGTGGTGCACCGGTCTCCTGGTCTCGCTACAGCAAATAAACAGTAGCTTGTGAAGATTAATTTCATGAAAATATTATACAATAAGAACTTGATACATGTATTAACTTACCATCTCATGCCTATACCTAACAAAAGATCGTGATCCACCACAATGGGTCACCTGTTGCTTGCTTCTGCTCTCACTATTTTTCTTGCTAAGTTCCTACACTTGGCCAAAACAAAGAAGGTTAGTATAAATGACAATGATTTATCATACCACAAAATTATTTTTTACAATTTTTACCTGGAATGCATCACTAGCGAACTGGTTGCATAGTAACATCCAATCCTCCACCTTCACCCCCCTGTAGGGTCTATCGCGAGGCTCTCTACTGGCTGCCACCTTCGGCTGGTAGTGCATGTGGAGCCTGTGTCGATAGTTCTTGAAATGGACTCCTAAGTAACGGTCCACCGCCTTCACGACATGAGACAGGTCGAGGTCGATGTCAAACTTCTCCTGTAAAGCATGTCCTTGTCAAAACATTACGGCATTAGATATGTTAAAATTTAGGTGAACACAAGAATAAAAGATATACCAGGATATGCGCATGAATATCCCCTTTTTTTACGTCAGTGACCCGATTCCAATCACTAATATGGAGTGGGGCGCATAGCCGGCAAATGATGCCGACCTCCGTGGTGAACTGCTGCGCCCACCCACCAACGGGCTTCAGCAAGCCCGAGGTATCTCAATTCGAAGGCGCTTGCCCCCCGCTGCCTCCATCTGAACTTGCAAGTTACAATTCTTCGACCTACCACGCCTTGTCTAAGGGCAGTGGCTGAAGCTTTAGAAGAAAAAAATAGAAACAATTAGTACCATATTTATATAGTCATTAATAAAAATAGAAACTATGCATACCATCGACGACAGGATCGGTCGACCCTACAGATAAGGGGGAAGGGGTCGATGGGTCCTGCATAACTGTGCGCCTGCGTGAATCTGGTCCAACCATATCTACAAAGAAAGTTTAAAAATAATTTTTTTTTATTTAATCATAAAAATTAAAATCCTTATTGAAGTAAAAATGAATACCCATTACATCATAAAATTAAATATCTATTACATTATAAAATCCGAAATCCATTACACTTGATACTAACACATGTAGCACCTATAACAATTATTCATTTGAGTTTGTATCATCATCTGAACTTGAATTTTTTTTCATTCTCGGTACAATACTCTAACAATGTATCATCATTAAAATCACTTTCCTCGTCATCATCATTATTAATGAACGTTGCATCCCTCAGATCTAATTGTGTGGTATTGCTGACGTCGGAAGCTATGACATGATCTGGTTCTACATCAATTCTATTCAACCGATACAAAGTAGCACCTTTCTGATCATGCCAGACAACACCATCGTGGGCAATTTGAGACTCTTTTGGTAGTGCCTCCTCAGTCCTCTCCAAATCTTCATCTCCCCCGCCAACTTCTAGGATATCATAAACATTTCTAGATTTTAGTTTTTGGAAAACATGCCAATCACCTCTAATTTTTGTGTCCTTCAAATAGAAAACTTATTTTGCTTGAGATGCCAAAACATACGGATCATCTTTAAATGTCGTACGTGACGTATTAACACTTATGAAGTGCTTATCGATCTGCATTCCAGTCTTCTTACTACTTACATCCCACCAATCACATTTAAAAATATACACAAAATTATTGTAGCAATAATGTAACTGTATGATGTCTTGTAAAACACCATATTACTATATAGTTTGTCCTGCGTCACCATCTCCCTGAACAAGGACCCCGCTATTTTGTGTTCGCTGACTGACCTCACGTTCCCTCGTGTGAAATCGAACACCATCAACAATTAAATTAGTGTAGTGGGATATCCTTTAATCAAGACAACATGCCAAGGAATATAATTGATCGTACGCCTCAGGAGATTGGTAGTTGCGTAATAGCTTCATCTATTAATTCAATACAAGTACAAAATTAATTGAATACAAATGCATTAACTAATACAATTACAATTAATTGAAACCTTGTCTTACACGTTCTCTAAACCACTTTGGAAACAAATTTTGTTGTCTTTGCTCTAGATCAGAACTTGATACATGTTCTCTCTCAAGCTCGATTGTATGCTCACTGCATAAGATGAGATATGTTATATGTAACTTACATTTGTGTACTAACGTAGTATTGTAATGATTTCAATAAACTTACTTAAAATATGGCAATGTCTCATTGCAATTGTTGAGCACGGTGTAGTGGGCTTTTTCCAAGTCTTGAGGATGACACCATTCATATATATGGGCACCTATTGGCTGCACATTCTGATTAAACACCACAAGGCCAGTTCGTTGCTGCCCTGGACATCTATCAGAATTTTGCTCTTGACGATTAAACATTGTCTCAATATCTTTAAGATGTATAAAGTAGAAAGTGAGACATTCAGTATCAACGTAAGCCTCAACAATTGACCCTTCCAATCGTGCTTTGTTACGCACATATTGCTTCAATGTCTGCAAATATCTGTTTTAATAATTAATCAGTTATACATTAAAATAGTGAGGATGGATATATAACATAATTCATAAAATTAAATGTACCTTTCTATTGGATACATCCAATGGTATTGGACAGGTCTGCCAATTTTTGCCTCATGAGGCAAATGCACAGCTAAGTGGACCATTACATCAAAGAAAGCTGCAGGGAAAATCTTTTCAACTTGCAGAGGATCACGACAACATCCCTTTCAAGCTTTTTCAGTACTTCCAAATTCAACGTCTTCGCACATAATTCTCTAAAGAAGCAGCCCAGCTCAATCAACGTAGTTGATATGTCATCGGTGAGATATCCACGTAGTGTAACCGGAAGAAGTCGTTGTAAAAGGACATGGCAATCATGACTCTTCAATCCTGATATTTTTCATCTATAAAATTTACACACCGAGATATATTCGATACGTATGTATTTGGAAACTTCACCGATTTAAATCACTTGCAAATCCTCATTCGCTCTGAGGATGATAACGTATACTGTGCAAAAGGCATGATATATTTATCACCGCTACGTAGGAGGTGCAGCTCTTTCCATATTCCCAGCTTTTGTAAGCCTAACCAGGCTTTAACAGTATCCTTCGTCTTCCCTTCAATGTTCGTTAAAGTCCCCAACACATTATCACAGATGTTCTTCTCAATGTGCATAACATCCAAATTGTGCCTCAACTTAAGGGTCTCCCAGTACGAAAAATAAAAAAATATGCTCTTCTTCGTCCAATTTAACTCCACATTAGTACGCTTCCTCTTCTTAGTACCCGGTATCTTCCCAAACCTCACTGGTTGGATGAGTGCCAATTGCGCTAACCCATCTTTGCCAGACAACAATGGAGGTGACAATCTGCACTCAATTTTTTCATCAAACAGATAAATCTATCGATTTCGCCAGCCATGTGATGGCGGTAGAAAACGACGATGGCACATGTAGCATATCTTCTTTCCATTGGACAAATGTAGGGAACATGCATCCTTATTGCAAACCGGACATGCTAGATACCCCTTAGTGCTCCACCCCAACAAGTTCCCGTATGCTGGAAAGTCATTTATGGTCCACAGTAATGCTGCATGCAATTGAAATGTCTCATTCTTAGAGACGTCGTATGCTTCCACTCCCACCTCCCACAATTCCTTTAACTTATCCACTAAAGGACGTAAGTACACATCAATTTCATTACCAAGAAACTTCGGCCCTGGAATAAGCAACGACATGAACATAAATGGTTCTTTCATACATTTTCACGATGGCAAGTTATACGGCACTAGCAACACTGGCCACATGCTGTAGGCATTAATCATGTCACCGAACGGATTGAAACCATCGCTAGCTAGCCCAAGTCGTATGTTACGCGCCTCATTTGCAAACCATTCGTGATTTGTATCAAACTTAGCCAAATTTGAGAATTTGCCGGATGCCTACATACATTTTCTCAGCAACATGCTTCTCTTTATGCCATCGCATATCTTCTGTCATCTTCTGAGACATGTATAATCTTTGTAGTCTAGGTTTTAAGGGAAAATATCTTAGCACCTTTGATTGTCTTATGCTTTCCTTCATTCAGCTTGTACCTGGGTTCATGGCACACCGTACACTTCTTACATTGTTCAATCTCCTTCCAAAATAACATGCAATCATTTTTGCAAGCATGTATAAGAATATACCCGAGGCCCAAATCTCTTAATATTTTTTTTCGCTTCGTAATATGATTTCGGAAGGTTTCCCTAGTAGGAAGTGCAGTTTTAATCAATTCAATGATCATATTAAATGATTTTTTACTCCATCGGTTAATGGTTTTAATATGAAGGAGTTTCACGAGAAAGTCCAATTTCAAAAACTTATCACAACCCAGATATAACGGCTGCCTTGCTTCCCTTAACAAGGATTCAAACGCTTCTGATTGTCCTGTGTCACTCCTGTGACTACGCGCCCTAGTTGTAACCCCCTACAAGTCTGCCAGCATTTGTGGCAAAGCCTTCGTAACCAACCCCAACATTATCACCAAAGTCATCATCGTCGTCTTCTTCTTCATCCTCAAATACCACTCGTACGTCATGGTGTTCCCTGTGAAATTTCCAGCACATATACCTCTTGTCCATCCCCTGTTGGAGTAGGTGTTCTTTGGCCTCATCTATGTGCATATAATCCCTATTATTGCACCTCCTACATGGACATCTTATCTTATTTCTCCCATTTGCAAATACACGAGCAAACTCAATAAAATCTTTGATTGCCTTCACATACCCTGGCAAATGCCTACCCCTCAAGTCTATCCAACTCTTATCCATTTTCGTCTACCTAATACAAGTCAAAAATGGTACTCATTATAAATATGAAACATGAATCTTATCACTTCCAACTTCTCTCTAAAGGGTAAGGTGGTCTTATCCCATTCGTGAATGTACAATCTACATTGAGATCAGCAGCAAATCAAATGCTTGATTCCACTCGGACAAAATTTTGGCAGCATCTCCCCACTGTTCTCCAAGTATACGAGATAGACAATAGCACGCCTAAATATATACCTAGAGAACAATAGGAGACTGTGCTAAAACTTTATCATAGTGGAATATTCAAGCATGAGAAGCTATTGATTGCAATGTAGATTTATGCATTTGCGAACTGTCCTCTTTGGATAATTCAAGAATCGATTTTCATACACACGAGCCCAATTGCGAATAAATTTCGCGACAAGATTCACATGTGATGAAAATAACTCCCAAACGGGGCTAGGCTTACATTAATGCAATTGTTACAATTTTAATGAAATTAGTGGGGGTAATTAGTAGCCACAAAAACAAACATAAGGCTTTTAGTTGATTCCAAAGGGATAGGAATTGCCAAAATTTGCAAAGAGCAATAAATTATGGGTTATCCATTCTTATGAAATGCGTGCTAAATCCCTCTCTAACCCTCCATAACTGCTCACAATTGATAATTGACCCGCCAACCAGTTTAGAGCTAACGGATTAATATGTACAAACGCAGTCAATGATGATGAATATAATATCATCAAACTATGAAAATGTACTAATAGCTTGTTGATGCTTTCAAAATTGACTACTATCTGAGCCTTCATTTCTGGAATACATACAAAATAAGTAACGTTATAAATGAATTTTTGTTTTATTCTTTTTTATATTAGGGTAGAAAATTGTCTTCAAAACCATTATTTCTTTTTGCACTGAAAATTTATGATTGATATATTAGTGTTTTGTTATACGAAATTTGTTTACGTTTTTCTACCTCTAATTTTAATGTTCCAAATCATCTTCTATTGTTTTTTTTTTATATATATATATAATACTTTGTTGGGTTCGTGAAACTAATTTGATAGCTAAGAAAGTCCATTATTGGAAAATAAAATTGTGTGATTAAATAGAATTTCTCGAGATTTAAGTTTTATTGCTTCACATAATGTTAGAGGTATAGCTTTGAAGGGATTGGTTTAATTTTCAACCAAAAATAAAGAAGAAAAAACTAGGGAAATGTAATGGGAGTGGAAGGATAATGTAATGGTTGTAACTTGAACGACCGGCGAAAGAAAGCTAGACGGTTCATGGTTGTATGGCATCAAGAAGATCTTTGCTTCGTTACAAATTATGGAACATTGGTTTTCTTCTCTAATAAAGAAGGGGCATCCTGACAAAGAAACTGAGATAGAGACAATATGAGTCGAAGCAAAACCAAAAAAATTTCAGCATATCCACAAGAAATATGGATCCTCAATGAAATACTTTCACAAACTTATTAGATTGAAACAGATAGAACGCAATGAGATGTATTCCAAATGTATGTATATATATATATATATGAAATCAAATTAAACCAACATGATAAAAACCAAAAGAGAGAGAGGGATTATGCCAATCAAGCAGTGTTGCACTACATTTCAAATTCTAAACCAATTGAATAATAATAAAATACTGTCTTTATTTCTTTTCTCTTCACAAGGGCTTGTTGCTAATCATCCTTTTCTTCTCTCACAAAAATATTCTTTTTTTGCTATAAAAAAACTTATCCAACCCCAGGAGAGAGAGAGAGAGAGAGAGCTAATTCATCAGTAGAATCCCTACACACACAGCGTTTTAAGCAGGAAATTTCTATATACGCCTAAATCTTTGCTCTCTTGTAATAGTTAAAACTATTTACCAATGAAGACTACTAAAATGTCAACTTCAAACAACAATCAACACAACATAAAAACACCCCCAAATATCAGCTCAACACAAAATCAATAACACAAATCTTATGCAACAAATGTACAAAACAAACGCAACACAGCTTCTGGATAATCTCTCATAAGCAAATGTGTCGTCGGGTAAAAATGGAACCCAATCATCGGGGTGTCCTGAGGGTTGTGCAATAGAGGTCAAAAGAACTTTACCTCAATTTCATTCACCTCCCTCTTAATGAGATTTGGCAGAATCTGCTTTAAGCTCCGCTTAATATACTAAAATTTTAAAAACGTCACCCAAAGACATATATACATATATGTATTTATGTATATCGAATTTATTAATCATCTAACTAAATGATAAAGCATCAATGAAAGATTGGCTTGAATCCTCTGTAATCATCTAAATAAATGGGAAAGAGTGAGAGAGAGTTACCATATTGTCGTCGATCAGAACCTTGATCGTCGCCGTTCACCCTCGTCGATCGGAACCTTGATCGTCGCCATTCGCAGTTGTCGGAAAAGTGGGTCAAGAGTGAGAGTGAGAGAGAGTGAGAGTGGAGAGTGAGCAAAATTTATGGAAAGTAGAGAGAAGAAGAGGAAATTGATGTGGCAATGGTATAAAAATGGTGGTACTTTTTTGCGACGCGCACCGTACGTCGCTAATAACTTATTGTGTGTCACCAAATATCCGAACAAATGACGTTGTTCCACTAATAAACCTATTAGCGACGCATTACGTACGTCGCTAATAATTTATTGTGCGTCGCCAAATATCCGAAGAAACAACGTTCTACTAATAAACCTATTAGCGGTGCACTATGTGCGTCGCCAATATTAGCGACGCACATGTTCATCGCAAATAATCCATTTATGTGTCGCCAAAAGATGCTTGCCTATTTTTTTGGGCGGGAAACAGATTTTTTACTCCTTTTAGCGATGCCCACCGTGTGCATCGCTCATAGTGTCTTTTAGTGACGCTCAGGTGGGCGTCGCTAATAGTGGGCGTCGCAAAAAATATAATTTTTTGTAGTGTCGAGTCCTATCTACGCCGATTCTTATCAGTTAGAACTTAAATGATAGATTTGACTGTCACGGGATGAGAAACTTAGTCTGATATACGTAAACTGACTCGTAATACTCCTTTACCGATTCATATTTAAAAAAAAAAGATGTATAATTAAAATACTCCCATACTGATTCATTAAAAAAAAAAGAGTTGTAACCACACACCATGTGCTGTCACACTCTAAGAAAGACAATGTACCCTTTTAATATTGTCCAAAAAAAAAAAGGCTACTGTGACCTCCATTATTTATATATTGGAACCAATTCTATGTATGTGTATATATATATATATATATATATATTATGTGTGTATCTATATTGATAATTTGGGGAAGTTTGTGGGAGTTTGGTAAGAAAAACGTCAGCCTATAATATCATATTATTTAAATAAAATATTAATCTTTTAAAAAACAATATAAAAATAATACTCTACTCAATAATAAGACGTGATTAGTAAAAATTTTCAACTGAGCTGATCGACCTGGTTCATGCAACAACTTCTGCGGGTCAGCCATGTCTCGGAGAAAGTGAGCGTTAGAATAAAAATGTTGAATCAATGATGTTTTCAGTAAAAGAAAACAAAAAAAAAAAATTAAATTAAAAAATATAAAATCATGGAGATTTTAATAACATGGTCCAATAAGACAAGGGTAGACTACTCATTAGTTGTGCTTGTGAAGTGACATAAGAGGTGTCCAATCAGTTATTACTTTACCAACCAGATTAGTTGGTGGCGTGTGTAAGTAATAGATTAATTGGTGGAGTGAGTAAGAGTAGAAGGAGTGGAGTGAGTAAGAGTAGAAGGAGAAGTCACGACCAATCAGGTTACTCTCGGTTGACAAAATTTCTTGACCCTTACGAATTGTATCTTTCAATTAATATTTACATATCAAATTACATTTTAAGTAAATTATACTGATTATTTTTACAATTTTTAATAATTACAAAAAAAAATTTTAAATTTTTAAAATGATACTGAGCCTTTCTTGAGAATTTCTGATAATTATAAAAATCTCTTTTGAGATTTCTGAAATATCGCTGATCTCTTATATTTTTACTGAATAAATTACAAAAAAACTTCACTTTAAAAATATTTTTTCTCAAAATAACAAAAATATCTTTTTTTCAAAATTACAAACTACAAAGACTTTTTTGCGTCTCCAAATGTGGTGCTCATTTTCAACATATGAATTATCAATTTGCTGACAAATTTTACTAAACCCAATGAATTATCACGTTAACACACTTGGGCTACCTAAGTTCAACCGTGGACGTAATCTTCCTGGTAAGTGCCAATTGATTTAGCCAAAAAAAAAGTAGCCTTAATTAAGGACAGATCCCAAAGGTGGTTAGGGCAGACCGTAAATTTTTACTAAAAATCGTTAGTTTAAAAGATCATTTTAAAATTTACTAATACATATGACTATTAAAGTAAAGTTTAATTGAGTAAAGTTTCATATGCTTGAATAGAAGCAAACAATTTTCTTAAGGTGAAAATTTAACATTTTATAAATTATTCCATTTTAAAATTTTAACCCAACTCAATCTTTAACACAACAACATTATCTCCTTTGATAAAAAAAAAATTTTTTGAGATGAATACTTTTTATCTTTACACGTTCATTTCCTCCTAATGGTATCGTGGACTGACATAAATAAATATATATATATATATATATGAACATGTTGGTAGACAAAAAATGGTACTTAAATTATTTCACTATAATTAACAATATTTTAATTATATTTTATAAAAATTAATTAGTAAATATTTGTTAATAATTTATTTGAATTTGATACCAGTTTTACTCAAATCTTTTTTTAAAATTCTTGTCTTGTTTCAAAAATTTTAAATTGTGAATTTGAATTTAAGTTTGAATAAAAATGAGTTTGATATGAATTTAAAACTTTTAAAAAAAATTATTTAAAAATATTTTACTCAATTTTAATTTTAAGTCTAAATTTGATTCAGTATTGAAAATGTCCTTGTATACTTCATCTCTCTCTCTCTACCCTTTTTATGATTTGTTATGTAGCACTAAGTGAGATTCAAAGAATTGGAAGAAAGTCAGACATGAAGCAATGGAGACGAGGAGACCAAGAATCTTCAAACCTTGTTCCGCGTTGTTACTACTACGAGTTGTTCTTCGAAGTAAGAGCAACTTCAATCGAAGTAAGAGCAATTTCAAAGAAAGTTGTCATTTTAGGGTGTCAAAAAATTTATTTATAATCTTGAACAGTGTTATGACACCCCTGAATTATAAATCTGATCCAATGGTAGGTGTCAAAATGAGGTATCATTTCAATATTTTTTATTAAAAAAATATAATTAAACTTAACGGTTATATTTTAAAGGGTATAGTTTTCATAACGGTTTAATTTAAATTGATTTTTTAAATTAAATTATAAAAATTAATTTAATTTAAAAAATTGTTCTAAATTCTAACAATTAACTAAATTAAAAAATTATTTAATTATAAAAATTAGTTAAATAACTAAAATCATTCTAAATTTATAGAATAATTTTCAGAGTAATTTTTCGGGTTTTGGTAAGTTTTTTCTTCACAAACTCCCTATATTTATAGAATTTTTTGTTAGATTAGAGCTGTTGGAATGGTAGCTATTATAACAGTAAAAATAGAAATGGTCCAACCGTCAAATAACACCTCTCCCTTTTTTTCTCTTCAAAGTTTGTAAAAATGGCACCCCAGACCGTTGGGTGCCATTTTGCAACTGCAAATGTCACCCCCTTTGGAGTGAAAAATTTTGAATTTGGGGTGCCATTTTGGCGGTTATGGATTTGGCATCCCGGATGGCACCTCGCGCTAGAGTTGCTCTAAGAGAGAGAAAGAAAGAGAGAGACTGTTGGTGATGACACGCATGTAATTTAAGGGAGCAGCTCTGAAGTGGTTCCACAGCCTCCCTCAAAAGTCTATCTTTAACTTTTATGAACTCAACAGACGATTGCTCGATCGGTTCATGACCAATAAGAGATTGAGGAAACGGCCGGAGTTCCTATTAATATAAAACAATCCAAAAGAGAGCCACTCCGGGAGTACATTGCACGCTTCAATGCCAAACTCATAGAAATCACGGAATTGCAGTCCAAGAATTCTAGTAGCGGCCCTAACCTCCGACCTAGCGTTGGGGGGTTTTCGGGATTCTGTAAGAAAGAGCCCTTCCGCTAACATGGCAGCATTCATGGAATGAGCTAGAAAATATATAAACTTGGAGGAAGCAAAGATCACCTCCCAAAAAATCAAAGAACAAGCCTAGAAGGATGATCATAAGAAAGACTCTAGTGCAACCAAAAAGAGGGTCAGAAGTCCCGACAAAAAAACGGCATCCAGGACCTCCACCAACACTAGCATTGGAAGGTATGAGACCTACATTCCTCTGAATGTCTCTTTAACTCACATACCTGGCAAGTCCAAGCATGTGAAAATCTGAGGTGGTCAGAGCTGCTAAAAAGCAATCCCGACACCAAGGACCAGAATAAGTACTGCACTTCCATAAAGACCACAGGCATACTACTTGATGAATGTCGAGCGCTCAAACAGGAGATCGAACAGCTCATTAGGAGAGGATGACTGCGGGAGTTTGTCAGACAGGACGGGAGGCAGAACCCCTAAAATGACAGGCAGTAGCAGATGAGGCAAGAACAGAGGCCGGAATAGAGGGATGGACGGAATGAGCCTCAACAACAGAATAATCAGGTCATCTTTGTCCTCCACGCTGATAGCCCAGTTATAGGGACATCTAACCGAGCAGGAAAATGTTATGCTCAGGAAGCCAGAACAACTCCTAGCATCCTCCAGATCTCCGCTGTCGAGAAAAGACTAAAGCCAGTACCTGAGATCCAGTTATTAGATCAAGATCTTGTAGGGGTGCACTGTTCTCACAGTGACTCCCTCGTTATCTCATTCAAAATTGCCAATTTTGAGATCCGAAGAGTCTTGGTAGATACAGGGAGCTCTGCCAACATGTTATTCTATGAGTCCCTCAAACACATGAAGCTCAACTCCAATGATGTCAAGCCCACCGCCGCAATAATGGCTGGATTAGACGAAAACCTCAACACCTTGCTAGAGAGGATTGACATTCCCACAACAGCAAGAGAATAAGACGATCAGAAGACCATAATCTCATAATACATGATTCTGAATTCCAAGTCCCCTTACAATGTCATAATCAGAAGGCCTTCGCTCCATCAAATGGGAGAGATCACCTCGACCCTCCACCAATGCCTTGAAGTATATGCACAATAATGTGGTCTATTCTATCAAAGGGTGCCAACCAACTGCCCGAGAGTGCCACGCTCTTGCGCTTAAAGAAAAGGCTCCTAAATAGTCATCACAGCACTCTCATGAAGATAGGAGCCCAGACCTTTCCCATCTTCATGAGACAGAAGCCTACCCCTCCAGGATTGATGAACCTCTAAGCCCTAGAGGATGGGACAGTAGAGCCAAGCTAATGGGGGATCCTATCAAGGTCCTCGTCAGCCCTAAAGGAGGAGGGCGATATTTTCAGATAGGCTCAGACCTGTCGCCTTCCAAGCAAGAGGAGATAGTGGAATTCCTGAAGAACAACCTCTCGGTGTTTGCTTGGGAAGCTAAAAATATGGAAGGGATAGATCTCGACCTTATCACCCACAAGCTAATGACCGATCTTGACCACCCTCCTGTAAGACAGAAAAGGAGGGGGGTTTGCTCTAGAACGTCACCAGATCATTAATGAAGAAGTGTAGAGCTAGGTTGTTGGACGCTAAAATGATAAGGGAAGTGTTCTATCTAGAATGGCTCGCCAATACCATTCTTGTCAAAAAGAAAAATGGTAAATGGAGGGTCTGCATCGACTACACGGACCTCAATAAAGCCTGTCCTAAAGACAACTTCCCTTTTCTAATGATAGACCAACTAGTCGATGCAACGGCAGGGCACGAACTTATAAGCTTCATGGACGCCTACTCTAGATATAACTAGATCCAGATATACCCTCTAGACCAAGAAAAGACAGCTTTCATATCCGAACGAGGTCTCTATTGTTATAGAGTGATGTCGTTCGGTTTGAAAAATGCTAGGGTGACATATCAACGTCTGGTGAACAAGATGTTCGGCCCTCTGATCGGTAATACAAATGAAGTCCATATAGACGATATGTTTGTCAAAATCTTATAGAAGAGTAGCCACATCCAGCATCTGAGCAGGCATTCAACAGCTTGAAACAACACCAGATGAAGCTAAATCCTCTGAAGTGTATTTTCGGTGTAACCAAGGGAAAGTTCTTAGGCTTTCTGGTTTCCCAGAGGGGTATCGAAGCAGATCCTACTCAAATCGAAGCCCTGATTGAGCTGGAATCACCAAAGACCATGAGGAACATTTAGGTCTTGAATGGGAGGATTGCGGCTCTGAACCGATTCATTTCTAAGTCGACCAATCACTGCCTTCCATTCTTCAAAGCCTTGAGGGGGAACAAGGCCCTACTGTGGTCCGACGAATATGAGAGGGCCTTTCAAGAATTAAAGCAAGTATCTAGCCTCCCCCGAACTCCTACCAAAGCCAATCCAAGGGGAGAAACTACCCCTCTATCTGTCGGTCTCTAAAAATGCTGTCAGTTCTATACTGGTCAAGTAGGATGAAGGGATTCAGAAGCTCGTGTTCTATGTAAGCAAGGCACTTCTAGACAAAGAGAAAAGATATCCAGAGATTGAAAAGCTGGCCTTTGATCTGATCATGTCTGTCCGGAAGCTCAGACCTTACTTCCAGGTACATCCTGTTGAGATCCCAACCGCCTATCCACTGAGGTCGGTACTACGAAAGCCTAAGGTCTCGGGGCACTTTGTTAAGTGGTCTGTGGAGTTAGGAGAATTTGATATATCCTACGTACCATGGACCTCCATCAAAGGGTAAGCATTGTCAGATTTTAATGCTAAGTTCACTCTAGCACTACATGATAAGGCACCGCTCAGTAAGGAGCTCCGTTGTATGGCAGCTCTATACCGATGGATCATTCACAGACCGGGGTTCCAACGTCAGCTTGGCATTACAGTCCCCTGAGAGTCTTGTAACAGAAAAGATAGTAAGCTTGGGATTTAGAGCTTCTAACAATGAAGTCGAATACAAAGCCCTTATCCTTGGGATGAAGCTAGCAATGGAGTATGAGGCCCAAAATCTCAAAGTTTTTTCCGACTCCCAACTGGTGGTAAGCCAAGTTCTAGGAGAATTTGCCATCAAAGACGATAGAATGCTCCGGTACTCAGAATTGGTAGATTTACTAAAGCGCTCCTTCCATGAATTCACCATTCAAAAGATCGAGAGAGGTCAGAACTCCAAGGCTGACGCCTTGGCAAACATGGCCTCCCATCTTAAGCCAAAAGAAGATTCAACTCTAAAGATCTCTCACCAGCCAAGGCCAAGCATTAAAGAGGTACAATCTTCCGAAGTCTTCGAGCAGACTCTAAACTGGATGACTCTCATCCTCTAATATATAGAGGAAGGATTGCTCCGAGATGATAAAAACCTGGCCCGAATGATTCAAATTAGGGCAGCTCGGTACCTACTCTTGAACGGGAAACTCTATCAAAAATCCTACTCTCAAACCTTATTGAGATGCCTGGCTCCAAAATAATCTCAATATGTTCTGGCAGAAATACACAAAGGAATCTGCGGCAACCATAATGGTGGCAGAACCGTTGCCTACCGAGCTCTAACTCAGGGCTACTATTGGCCCAGTATACTGAAGCAAGCCAAGGAGTACATCCAAAAATGTGACAAATGCCAGCGATTTGCTCCCTACCAGCACCAGCCCTACCATGAGCTCATTCCTATTGCTAGCTTATGGCCCTTTGCTCAGTGGGGAATGGACATTATAAAGCCGCTGCCAAAGGCCACTCCGAGCAGAAGGTACCTCTCGGTAGCCATTGATTACTTTTCCAAATGGGCAGAGGCCGAGCCCCTAACTCACATTACGGAAGTAGAGGTAAAGAGCTTCACATGGAGAAACATAGTTTGCAAGTTTAGCATATCTTGCGTCATCATTTCAGATAATGGTACGCAGTTTGGTGGTAAAGTCTTCCCCAAAATTCTGCAAAGACTTGTGCATCAATCATCACTTCACTTAGCTTGGGCACCCCCAAGCGAACAGGATAAGCCGAGGTCACTAACCGAACAATTCTTGATGTTCTTAAGAAAAGGTTGGAAGATGCCAAGGGAAGATGGGTTGAAGAGCTTCCTGGTGTGCTCTGGGCCTACAGAACTACAAGAAGAACACCAACCTCTGAAACTCCATTCTCACTCGCCTATGGCTCGGAAGTAGTGATTCCTCTCGAAATCAGTATACCCACCTTGAGGATGGAAGCTTTCGACTGAGGAGCCAATGACCGGTAGCTTGCAGAAAATCTGGACCTACTTGAAGAAAAGCGAGATCAGACCAGAATCAAGATGGAGGCATACCAGCACAGGATGGCCAATTGCTCCAAATAAGGAACAAGGCCCCTTAGTTTCCGGATTTGGGATCTTGTCCTAAGAAGAGTATTCCCAAACACTAAGGATCCTACCATGGGGAAGCTCTCACTAAACTGGGAAGGCTCGTACAGGGTAACAAAGGTTGTCAGACCTACCACATATTGCTTAGAAGACCTAGCTGGGAAATCTATACCCAGGCCATGGAATGTAGAACACTTACGAAAATACTATCAATAAAGATTTTCTTTCTCTATTTCCCAAAAAGTGTTCTCATCTCAATGTACAGACCCCTAAATAACTTGCAGCCCATGCAAGAGTTACAAGTTTGGTCCATCTCAATGTACAGACACCTAAAAACCATGCATCCCATGCAAGAGTTACAAGTCTGATCCATCTCAATGTACAGACCCCTAAAAACCTTGCAGCCAATGCAGGAGTTATAGGTCTGGTCCATTTCAAAGTTCAGACCCCTAAAAACCTTGCAATCAATTCAAGAGTTACAGGTTTGAACCTACCTAATGAATAGACCTTTACAACTCTCTGTAGCCACTACAAGAGTTATAAGTCTGGATAAGGATATGTGATCTTTGAAAAATGACTCTACATTTAATGCAATCAACGAAGACTTGGTTTGTCTTTCAAGGAAGACTATCAACTTTCCAGAAGCACTGTTTGCTGAATGTTATTGCCAGTTCTGGTTACAAAAGAGCTGTTCAATTATTATGACTACTTAATTACAAGTCTCACTGTTCGGAAGTCAGGTTATTGCCAGTTCTAGTTACAAAATGCTTGTTCAATTATTATTTAATTACAAGTCTCTCTGCTCGGAAGACATCACTCAGCTCATGCTCATTTAAAAGTTAAAGGGAAGATCTGAAGTTTATTTAATTCCCGAACATCTTTACTTGATTTAATTGCAAGCTTAAAGGCCGGGAGCCCAAGGTCGTATTATAGAGCAACGATGAGTTGGAACAGTGCTGAAGTCTATTGCAAACTTGGCATTTTATTAACATCAACAACAATTTACAGAATTTACAAGTAGTGCTACTCTGAAGAGGCAATCAACAAAAGTGCTTTGAAATGTAAAAGTACACTAGTTATGGAAAAAAGTCAATTCCTTTGATAATTGGCAAAGGATTACATTAGATAGGAAGGTTTACAAAGAAGTAAAGTACAAATACAAAAATCCTAGACTACAACTGGTCTGAACGAAGAAGAGGCCATTCTACACCATGTTATCATCACTCTCTTCCTTTGTTATAGTCGGCTCGAATGAGGAAGAGGTCATTCTACACCATATCGTCGTCACTCTCTTCCTTCATTCTCCTCAAATTCAGCACACTGCATCCATATTAGCTTGAGCAGGTGCTTCTGCCAAGGGAAGATTAGGAGGGGCTACCTCATCATCATTATTCCGAACCTCGACCTCGGCTGGAAGGACTTCAACATTGTCAATCCCAATCAGATCAAGGTCGAAGCACTTCATGACCCTCAATTTTGATAAATCTAATTCAATATAGCAAATATTGTTGGATGCATGGCGTTAAGGTTACCCATAAATTCTTAGTTATGAAAAACATTCAAATAGGTGGCAATTCTGTTCCCAAGGCTTGGTATTTCCCCTTCAATTTGGTTATTTGAAATGTCCAAGTAGAACAATCCTGATTGGTTCTGTAGGTTTAAAAATTTTGTAACTTGCAAGAAGCCAATTTCAATGTGGTGATCCGGAGGAAGACAAGCTAGAGCTACTCTTGCTTGCATCGATTGACAAGCTATTGTATGAAAGGTCAAGCGTAGTAAGATTACGGAGATTTTGAATCGTTTCTAGCTTTGTAATGCCATTAAAGTTGTTGAAAAAAAGTACAAGGATGTTAAGGCTTTCAAGTTTGAAAAAAGACACAGGAATGGTCCCTTGTAAATTGTTACTACTCAGATTGAGTGTATCCAATAAAGAGGATGATGCAATGCAGAATTCATGGAGTTGGCCATCACATTGGTTTATGGAAAGTCTAAACTTTCTGTAGTGAATCATGAGTTACTTTTAGGTGTAATTGGCATGATATTAATTAAGGACATGAGAAGTAAAATGACCATATTAGTTAAGTTTGAATGTTATTTACGTTGTTGTTATTTAAACCAATGTTTCTTAAATCTATTTAAACTTTTAGCATGTTGAAATGATAAAACTGTAATAAAACTTATTCACGTACAACACACGTGCATCTCTACTAGTTGATAAGAAAAGGTTTAAAAAATAAAAAAACACGAGTGGGGATTGGATTAATGATAAAATAGAATCCAAGATCACGAACAATGATTTGATTGACTAACAGTTTGTTTGGATAAAGAAAATTAGAGAGAGAAAAAAAAAGATAAAAGCGTTTTAATGAATTTTTATGAAATATAAAAAAATATTCATAAATAAAAGAATTAAAAATTCTACACATAAAAAAAGGTGCAATTATCAAATAATTTTTTTATAATTTATTTTCTTTTTTCTCTCACTAATCATTTAAACAAGGAATAATGATATTCTTTTTTTTTTCTCCCCTAAACTATCAAACAAGAAAAAAAATGAACACTTTCTTTTCTTTTATTCTCTTTTCTTTTCTATTTTAAGTTTTCTTTTCTTTTCTTTCCAAAACTTCCAAATGAATTGTAAGAATCACAACCACATCTCCAGTTCTATCTCTCATCTCTCTCCTCAAGAATAGACCAGCATCAAAAAATTAACCAAAAACTTACTGGAGGATGCTATCACAGATAATAGGTTGCTCTAGTAATTTTATATTAGTGCCAAGTGATTCAACAATTGAGATGATTCCAAGTGATTGGAACAAAATAAGAGGTGTGTTTCTAACAAAATTTGAGGTAAGTAAGTTAAAATAATATTTAGCTAACTCATGTTGTTTTAAAAGTATTTAAAAAATGCATATTAGATTAGAAGGCATGGATTCAAAATGCGTTCATCTTTTCAATTTATATTTTTTTACTTTTACGTTTTTAAAAAATTCAAAATGTAATTCAATAAAATGGTGTATTTAGAAACCGAGCCTCGGTATAAAAATATATTTAAAAAGTTTAATCATGTCTTTGTCGCAAACTTGAATCTTCTAAATATTTTTAAAATGAATTCAAAATATAAAATATTATTTTAAAAGACATGATTGTTTTAAAAAAAATTTGACAAAAAAAAAATACTAAAATCAATTGCAATACATTGTACGGACATGCATAATATTAATCCATATAATACACGTCTCAATCAAATCATAAATAATAACGCTCATTCCTCTTTTAGCAAAATGCCTTAAAATTTGAAGTTCTGACCTCAAGTAGAATAAATATGTGTTTCTGAAATTAAAAAAATAGCACTTTTGAATTATAGTAAGAAGTTTTTGAGGAACAAACAAAGCAATGGGTAGAATAATGTCAGAAACAGTTGAGGATTGGCCATCCAAATATTTTTGAGTGAATTTCACTATATTTTACTAAAAAACTCTAAATTATATTACAAATAATAAAATATTATGAAATAAGTACATTGTCACTTCACTAAAACAACTCATTTAAAATTTTTTTATCCATCTCATTTGTTCATCATCGACCATCCATGTAGAATACATGAATGGCTCGTGATGGACAGCCTGACAACCGCGACAGTCCGTAGACCCCCCCCCAAATTAATAGTAGTACGAAAACAATGATAAAGCATAAGTTGGTTGTAGAATTTAAGCAGTAAAAGATGAAAATGACATGAAGGAATTGATCAATTTATAAAATAATTATTTTGATGTGAATTTTTTACTTTCACTCATGTACTCTTTTTTTTTTTTTTTTTTAAATTATCCATGCTTGCGTAATTTTTTTTTTAAAATTATCCAAGATAACCTACATTAACAAAAAAAAAAAAAAATTGTAAAATGACATATGTTGTAACAAATGTAGCCTTTTAATATTGTAAATTGTAAACTAGATGGTGACCTTCCATTATTTATATTGGAACCAACTACATTAATTGTTAATTGGCCCCACTCAAGAAAAATTCATAAAATAACTCTACTTTGTTAACACAATCGAAACAACCTTATTTTTTTTATAATTTATAATGTAGCCTTTTAATATTGTAAATTGTAAACCAGATGGTGACCTTCCATTATTTATATTAGAACCAACTACATTAATTGTTAATTGACCCCACTCAAGAAAAATTCATAAAATAACTCTACTTTGTTAGCACAATCGAAACAACCTTATTTTTTTTATAATTTATAATGTTTGTGCCGTGTTTCTTCTTTTTGTACTGCTATCTCAACTTCAGCTTATGTTAAAAATTATTTATCAAATTTTTATTTACAATCAGAATTATTTTGTGATCTATTTATAATCAAGTATTCATAATCAGGTATGTAATTATATATATCTTTTTTGGTTTTTTTTATATTAATTTTTTGTTCATTATATGCATTATATTCATGATTCTTTTCACATAATATTTCTATTATTTATGTAATATTTTGTTCATTTTTCATTTTTTAAGTTTATATAAATTATTAGTTAGTCATTATTGAAATTCTATTTTGTATTATACATTTTTTTATATGTTTTTATTATAAATATATCACTATCTCAATCCCAAAAATATAATAATATTTATGTAATTTAATATAATGAGAGTAGAGGTATCTAAACCTGAACTCATATCAAATTTTACTCTCTTCTTGCATCCCGCCCCGTCTTTGATCTCATTTTGCTCCTTAAAATCTTGTAGAGTTTGCGGTGGAGAGGCACTCAACAACACTCAGGTAACACCCCCTCGGCTCTCTGTCTC
>CM018048.1:3233939-3476439 GCA_008638375.1 Nyssa sinensis | reverse complement strand
AATTAACAAAAACATTTCTCTGCCTACAGGTGACGCATAAAGAAAATGAAAGGCAACGTATAATGTAACTGTCAGGGTTGCCATACCTCTTGGAGTTCTTCAACAGCATTGTCAATACCCGCCACATCACTGAAAGTAACCCCCGTTGAACCCTATAGCAGTATCAATGCACAAAATATGTCTAACAATTTCATTGAAAACTGTAGAAGGACTAAGGAAATATAAGAAGTAACAATTAGAAGCAAACATCAGCACGAGCGGTCGAATTAGATCTTGCAAAGTCCATGATCTGCCACATATCCTGCATAAGATAGAGAAATATTAAAAAAGACCAGAGGTGATCAACCATAGCACAGACTTAGTTACTTCATAAACACATTGCAAGAAGATTACAAGTTATTGAAAGGAAGCAGAGTGTACCCATAAACTGGAGTTCTTAGGTCTTCTCGAAAGAGCAAAACGAATAAGAAGAACCAAAGTAAAAAGTACCAGCAAGATGGGTTTTAGCATCTCAAGACTGTCAGACACACCACCGAATGTGTAAAATTCATTCAACTTGAAAAAAATTCCCCCATCACCAATTTCAACAAGGTTATCCCGAGCTTTCACTAAAATACTAAAGATGAAACCAAGGAAGTTCTTAAGAAATGGTTTGGCCAAGGTCCATATGACATATACAGTCACCACAAAGAGGAAACTGGTATTAACAAATACAACAGAAGCCAGGAATCCTCCAGCAACAACTGCAGCGGCAACTATAACAGTTGTCAACATTCCAAGCTCCACCGCCACTCTGCTAGATATGGAAGAGGCCACTGCATCAGGATAAGCAGTCAGTGTTCCCACCAAAACCTGCACGATCAAAACAGCAATTTGTCAAATTGAAGGAAAACCAATAAATTATACCAATTCTTTAATGGCATGTTTCAAAGATCTAGCCATCGGCATAATGTTTTGCATGATGCAAATATATAGGAGAGTAGAGACCTGATGACAGATTTTTTAAAAGATAGCCTCCATCTTTATTCTATTCTAAAATGACATTCTTGACTGGTGAATCTTCAGTAATGTACAATGTTGATCATTAGACTTCAAAAACTCCATTGAAGCAGGTAGAGTCTTTGGAACAATAATTGGTATCTTTATTACATTAGCTAAAACTTATTTGTTCTTGTTCATTTCTATCACAACAAGATGGACTTTACCTAGGCTGAGAATGGACCAACTATTAAATCTTGGATGGAAATTTCTTTTAGCTATTATTAACATCTTCTTTCACTGTAAAGGAATACAATATTCTATATTCACGACTTGTCTCAAACAAGAGAAAGAAACAAGCATAAAATTTATTATAGATATTCACGATATGTTCCCAGCAATGATGTAATTTGCTGGATATTGTGAAATGATGACTCCATCTGCATTTATAAGGAAACGTACGGACTTCAAATGGAAATAGAATGGCCCCTTGAAAGCATTTAAAGGTACAACTCCGTCATGAATGGAATCACCAAGGAATATGGGAACCATCAGAATGGCTAATCGTACAGGATCATTTTTAGAATTTTATAGACTGATGGCTTCAATTCTTCACTATTATCCATGATGATGCCAGCGATATCTTGGAATCAGCCTATTTGGGATGGTTTGTAAGCAAAATTCTATATAAACACTAACTGAGCAACTCAATTTCCATAGGAAGTCCAAGCATGCCTTACATTTTCTTGTTAATATATCCCAACCCAACTTCATTATGAAATATTCAAGCATGAAGTTTCCTCTCTTAAAAATTAAATCTAGGAGCAGAGTGAGTAAAAACATTCTTTAGGCACCAATGGTCAGGCACGACATTCCTTGTGCCTTAACTCGAATTCATCAATCAGTCATTACCTTCTATAGCAAATAACCTCCTCTAGAAGTACCCAAAGAAAAAAAACGTATAAGGGCATTGAGTTGATGAATATGGAACAAAAAGCAACAACTAAAGCAACAAAACAGAAAAAGGAAAGAATAATCACCGAGGTATGCTTCTCAATTTCATATCGGGGCCCCATGTACTCCTCTAAAACAACTCGTGCTTCATTCTCATCTAGCTTCATTGCCCTAAACATGTGATAAAATCAAGAACTGTGAAGCAACGAAGTGGTATTTTGAGACTAGCAATTTATTGTGCCATTTAAAATTTAATCAACAAGGGATTTAATTCACAGTTAGAGAGTAGATTTTATTTTTCTCCCTTAAATTAGGACTTTGCAAATTGTTGCAATTAAAATTTTCTACACTATTAAAAACCAAAGGAAATGTATTGTTAAGTTTCAACAATTTAAAAGTTAATAAAACTTTTGAAAGTAGCTAAAATTCTCAATTTCTCCCCCCCCCCCCCCCCCAAAAAAAATTAAAAAAAAAACCGACTGTGGCCATCATTGAGTATACAAACCAACTACGTGCTTAAAAAATCTGCCAAAACTGGGAAAAATCAAGGATCAAATTTTCAAAGAAGCTTTTGTTTTCATTTTTTTGACCCGTGGAAGATACAAAAGTTACCTCTTCTAAATTAGAAGACTGTGCATCCTAATCAAGTAACAATCACCGAAAAAAAAGGGCATAAAATGGAGTGAGAAAGGTAATGGGTTAACGATATACACCATTTAGTTTTGTGCAAGCTCTTATCACCAGGAATTTCTTTCGAGTTCACAATAAATTCCCAATGCCCACAACCACACAGCATTCGAGTACACTTCTTCGATGTTAATAACTCAATCTTATCACTCCTCATAGCTTTCAGGAACTCCTCAAAGCCCATCTTCGGCATCGCCTCAAAATCCCGATCAAATTCCTCTTCTTCGGACAAATTTGCCCCGAAAATTTGATCGGGAACGTAAAGTTTCCCCCTATACTCCCTCAGAATATCATTAAGATACACAACATTTGACTCATCTCGCCGATTCTTTGTCTTTGGCTTTGAAATCAACCCCTTCACAAATTTAAAAACATTGACATCAAAACCCTTCTTTAATTTTTCTTTTTCTTTCAATGTGTACAATTTGTTAGCAATGAGATACTTAGGGTCCAACTGGCTGGGGTTTTCTTTCAAAAGCCCTAGTCACAAAATCATCTTCCGGTGGTTTATTAGATTTATCAACATCGAACTCAAACTTGCAAAAGGCCGCCAATGAGCTACGAACAGAAGGCATTGCCTTGTTGATTTTTGTACTCAGATTTAAACGTTTAGGCCGTCTTCGAACGGCTAAATTCGTACTGAATTATCAAGAGTTTGGGTTGTGTCTTTAGGAAAAGCCAGGAATGATTGAAGGTCGAAACATGGGTGTGAGTTTGAGGAGGGAAAACCCTAGCTGAGATGAGTGTATTGCAGGTGGTCATTGGTTGAGTGTACATCTTTCCTTTGCAGAATTTCAGGGTTTACAAGTATAGGGTTTCAGATGGATTACCACGAGGAGGGAGGGAGGGAGGGAGAGAGGGCCCGCTCTAGGCAGAGACGCATGAAAACTGAGGTGTTCTTTTCATTTTCCCGCGTTTTGTTGGTAATCAATTAACTTAGATGATCAGAGTTTATTAACGGTTAATCAACAATTTATCAGTTCTTAATCAACATTCAATATTGGGTGCATGTCTACTTAAGCCTTGTCTCTAAAATAATAAGATTTTGTCATTTCACTAATTCTAATCATTTTTTAATTTTTTTTTAAACCAAGTTAATTACTTCATTGATGATATTAAATCTATACTAATTTCTCTTTTTATTCTAAGAAGACTTGAATTCTGATTTTTTTTGGGTAAGAATACGCAAATAATACTATTAAATTACTTGATTAAAAATTAATTAATAATTCCTGATTTTTTTCATTATAAAAAATAACTTTCTCAAGTTCAACTTAAAAAATTAACAAATTTTAACATATGATTAGACTTAGTTCTTGAGTTTCAATATTTTAACTTTTATATAATCCCATAATACTTATTAATGTATCGAGTTAAATAAATAATCATGATTTAAAATATAATAAAATTTGACATCATTTATCTTTCAAACTTTTTAATGGTCCTAGTTGCAATTTAAGTTTGGGTAATTTAAAAGTATTGTTATTAAGTGTGCTCGGATTGATGGGTTTAACTTGAGTCATGTTCAAATCTAATCATAACTTTAAAGCAGTCAACCTGAGCCCAGTTTGATCCTGATCTTTAACCTGAACAACACAATCCGAATTCAAATTCATTATTATCTAGTTTAACTCCGAGCCTTACATATTTTCAAAATTTTAAATTATCAATTTTAATTTTTAGATTTTATTCATAATTTTATTAATAAATTGTTGTCATTTTTTTTATATTGATTATACACTAAAAACTCTGATAACTTCTCCTTGTTTTTCCTTCTAAGAGAAATCAAAAGTTATTAAAATAATTTATTTTACATAATTTAATTTTTAAAAAAATTTTAGAGGTCAAAATTTTTTTAAAATTTAAAAAATATAAATAGTAATATTTGTAAGAAATTTATACTAATCTAATAATACATAATTAACATATAAATAATAAATAATAAAAAATATAATATATAATATATAAAATATTAAGTTTAAATTTAAATTTTTTAAATTTTAATTCGAATCTAATCTTAATTTAAATTAGACTTGAATTCTTTTATTTCTATTCATTTTAAAATATAAAAAATTAAATAAATAAATTGTAAATTGTAAATTTTAAAAAACATTTGATTAGACTCGTATTGACTCGTATTTATTTGCGCTCAAGTCCCCAAATCTAAACCCCAGCCTAATTATTGATTGGGCCTTAAATTTTAGCCCAACTTGACCCCGTAATTGGATGCAGTGATTCACGGGCCACGTGATTGAATTTAAACTCCATTATGCATTGATGCGTTGAATTTGTACTTTCATTCCCGTCAGGTACAAATAGTCTAGAGAGATGATAGTAAGTTATTATAATTTGAGTATCAATTATGAGTTTTACATAAATTTTATAAAAATAATAAATTATGGTGAAATAGCACTATACAATCGTCTTACAAAACTTTTTTTTTTCCCACTAGCCTAGCCGTGCAATTCTATAACAAAATTATAGAATTATTATACTATAATTTTTAATATTAAACTAACTTCTTTTGTTAAAATTATCGAGAAATAAACATTAACAAAAAATATGAATTTATTATCTTACCCTTATAAATACATACATTGACCTCTCCCTTGCGATTTCTAATAATTTCATATACCTTTTCTATGATCATTAAAAATTAAAAGTGTACAAGAAAATTAGAACCATAGACCCGAACCTACCCAAACCCGAACTAATAGTTCAGGTCGGGTCAGTTTTAAAGAAGATTCGGGTTGGGTCGATTTTAGAACCGATTTTTTTGAATTGGTTCTCATTTAAAATTCGTATAAACCAACCCGAAAACTGGATTTTTATATTTAAAAAAATTCTTTGAAAGTTATATATATATATATATATATATACACACACACACTATTACACATACATACTATATACACATACACACAGACACACTAATACACATACTATATATTTATATATATATATATATATATATTGATGCTGCACTTTTCTGATCAGCAGGGGTTCCGGTCTCCGTCACCTGTTCAACACTCAAAGAAGAAGATCAAAGGGCCATCGGGTTGGCTCCGGCAATAGCCACTCCGATGATAAAGTCAATAAAAACTGAAGTAAAAGACTGTAATTGAAAGTAATTGAATGACTGTAAAAATAAAGCGTACCTTTGGACTCAATTTAGAGGTTGCGGATTTTTCTAAGTTGATTAGGATTCGACCTTGTAAAAGTAGAGATTTGATTGTCCTTAGAGAATAGTAGTTACCATGTTAAACACTACGCTCCATGATAATAGGAAGTGAAAGATATTTGTGAATGACAGTTTTTCTTGTTACGTACTGATTCCTTATCTTTAGCTCGGTAGGGTACTTGAGACGGCAATCAGTTTGGGATCCTCTTGTGCATGAGCACGGAGCCTTCTAAGCTGAAAATGTGCCCGGAGGTTGCACGGGAATCTAAGCTAGGAAGCTCTAGTGTCCATATATATATGCCTGCTCTAGATGAACGAGCTTTGGCTGTTCTGTGTGTACACATTTTATGTGGAGAGTGGTCTATCACTTTATGACGTATCATATATATATATATATATATATAAGACATCCAGTGAACAGAGTCGCTTCTACAAAATTTGGAGTTATTTATCATTCTTTTAATGTTGTTCTTCAGCAAGAGATTACTGCATCAAAAGGCACACAAACAATATCCCACATCTCTGCCATGATTTCATCTCGACAAAAAACTCATGCCTTATTTTTCTACTTCTATTTCTCAAATTTATCATAAATGGAAGGTCATTTGAGATCTTCTTTGGATCAATCAATAATTGAAATTAATCTTTCGAAAAGCTTACCATTATAATTTCAAATTGTTACCATTTTGATTAGTTTATGTTTTGAAAGGTTTGAGATAGAGTGCTTCATGTTTGTCCAGATACAAAAATCAATGGAGATAGAGAGATTGTAATAGAGGTGTGTTCAAAGTTTGGGCCAAATGGTTCTACTTTAACATTGTAGGAGAATGTGGGCATGGAAGGAAATGTAGAAAAGAAACAGCAGATGCCACCTGCAAGTGTGGTGACAAAGCTGATACTTATCATGGTCTGGAGGAAGCTCATAAGAAACCCCAACACTTATGCCAGCCTTTTAGGCCTCATATGGTCTCTCATATCATTCAAGTGGCCCAAAAATCTATCTCTTTCATATGTTGGGGACTTTTTTTTTTTAATTGTTTAATCATACTGAATAACATTTCAACTCCAAAAAAAAAAAAAAAATCAATCCAATCCAATCCAATCCAAATCAATCCGAAAATATTTGAGTCGTGTTAAGTCTACTTGTTACCAGTTTCGATTTTTTTTTTTAGAACAACTTAAAATTGGGTCAGTTCCGATTCCACTGTAACCCGACCTAAGTACACCCTACAAAAAATATAAAAGAGGTCTACAACTATATTTTAGTCATACAAAAAAATTAAATTGAAACCTTAACACCATCAATGACCCATTTGTGTACATATATATATATATATATATATATACTGTCAATATAATAAATGAGAAATAAATTATCCCTAAAATTATTTCCCCCGAAGTATTGTTTTCTATAGGTAAGAACTAATTTTTAATGAAATCAACGCTTCTTATTTCATCAAAACATATGATACAGTGAACAGTCTTATCTGATTTAGTTTAGGGGTTGTTTGGGAAGTTCAAGAACCAGACTTAGTAAAGATAGATATGGACCGAATACGTTAGACCCTAGTTTGGTAAGGAATGATAGTTAAAAAGCAAAAGGTTCGCTGTTAAATCTCATTTGACTCCAAAACAAGACTTTTATATTCCAACAAAATGGTGATTTTCCCTTAAACCAAGTCTACCCTCATCAAGACTCTTCATCCGTCTCTACCTTCCTTCAAACCACTGTTGTTGCCTCCACCAACCACAACCTCCTCCTTTCACAATCTCCTTCAAAGTCTCCATCTCCCTCTCCAACCTCGTCATTGTCTCACTACTGTTCTGGTCTTCCTCCTGCTTCAATCGCAAGCCCAACTTAACGATATCTAATCTTACAATCTCCACTTCCCACTTTCTCACCCGTGGTTTCTTATGAACAACTCCAAAAATGCACAAGGCTATGAGAGGATTTCAAAAGAAATAGAGATGTCAGGACCAGCCTGGCTTGACCTGTTTTAATCCGTCGGCCTGGCTCGATCTGTTTTAACCAGCCCATTCGGGCCAACAGGCCATGTCGTGCTAGGCCCATGTGCAAAATTATTAGGCCTAATCCGCCCTGTTGGCCCGGCTCACGACAAGCCGTGTTGGCCCGGCCCACAGGGCCCCTCAATTTTTTTTTCACTTTTTTTTTTTTTGTATATAACGACTATTATGGATCATAATTTTTTAAATGTTATATTTTTGTTGTTCTATTTATATAATATCACTATTTTTTATTTTTTTATTTGTAATTATAATATTTTGTTTAATTTTTATATTTTTTACTTTGTTATTTATTAGTTTAATATTATTATTATTTACTTTATTATTTGTTATTATAATATTTTTGTTTATATTTGTATTTTTTTTCAAAATTATTATAATATTTTGCTTAAAAATGTTCACATAATAATAATAATTTTAAATGGCAATAAAAATAAAAAAACTTGACCTAACGTGCCGTGGCAATAGAGCGCCGTGCTGGGCCGTGTTTGTGTCAGGCATCCAACCTTGCCAATGTCACGTGCCTGGGAAGGTTGGCTCGGCAAGGCCTACCATGCCGTGTCGTGTTTGGCGCAGCCTATTGACCATTGTGTCGTACCACTTGTCAACGTGTCATGTGGCCCAACAAGACCCACTATACCATGCCGTGTCTAGCCCGACCCATTGACCATTGTGTCGTACCCACTTGTTAACATATTATGTTCGGGCCAACTGACCCTACCCGATTGACATCTCTAAAGAGGGATATGAAATCGATAAAATCAAATCTTGATAATTTTCTTTCCTTTCATATTTTTTATTTTACGTATGTACTTGGATCTAGTTAGTTTTGATTTGAATTTGTTATTGAAGTTGCAAGATTAGCTGATCTGGTTTCTTTTCTAAGCAATATGTCCTCTTTTTTTTTCCCTAAAAAAAGTAAAAGGAGATGAACTAATTTAGGGATTTTGATTAGAGCTAGTTCAATAAAAAAATTTCTCTATTTTTTTTTTTTTTTTTATTTTGACCCAAAAATTATTGGGGTTATTAATAAACTACTTCAAATTTCAAACTAGTTCAAGTTAAAATTTGTATTAACATAAACTAAAATTAACTAAATAATTCTATATTCGACTGAACCTGGTTTGGGTCTTCTCAGACAGGCCTTAAATGTTGATTTAGGAGACAAGAACGTATAATGTTGGACAAATGAGACATTGACCTCATTGGTGACGACATCTTCTATTTGTTTAATATGTAATTAACATGCCCCACGTTGATAGCGACATAGAGTGGGTCCGCCGAAGGATTTAAAAACAAATTGATATATTGTTTTTTAATTCTAAAAAGGTTATGATTTCAAAATTCAAGATCACAATAGCATTCTGATTTCAAAAGATAGTATTCTTTTTTAAAAAAAATTAAAAGGGGAACCGTTTTTCTATTAAAACCTAAAAATTTATTACAAAATTCACATATCTTCGTTTAACCAATGACTGCTTGCATAGTTGGTATGTTTTATATTCGTCGGCTTAATACAATTCAAGATTTAAATGAGATTTTTTTAAATATTAATATATAGTTTTTATTTAATATTAATATTAAAAAATTCTAATAAATATAAATATTTTATTCCATATATATATTAATATAAAATTATAATAATATATAAAATTTATATTTGGGATATAAAGTGATTGTTTTGTTAGTTTAATGAAAGAATCGATCCTGGCTTTAAAAGACAAATATCAACTTTACACTAGAGTGTCAATTCATATTATCTTCGGGTTATGTTAAGACATGTATTCGAAAATATGTGTCAAACTTAATCCGATATTATTAACTAATCAGGTCAAGTTTCAAAATCAAAATTCAACTAATTTATTAAACAGATTACACGTATCGATATAGATAATCCATTTATTTTAATTTTTTTATTTTTAAAATAAAAAAGTTACTTTTGTGTTTATATGTATAAAAAAATTTCGAGTTTATTAACTTAGGATGTGTGCTAAATCAAAATAAAAAACAATTTTATAAGTAAAATCTTTTCAAATTTTGATAAATTTTCTATATAGGATGAATTATCTTAATTCGGGTTATTTTTTTTGAGATAATTTATATGACCTATCATGAGGTTTCTGACAACAACATTAATCTCCTCTAAAGTTTATGAAATTATACTAACTTTTCCTACTTTATCTGATAATATACCATTATCTTCTCTAGTAAAAAAATGTAATCAAAATAAAAAAAAAAAACAGTCCCTTTATTATTATTAATAATTTTTTTTGTATTTTTTCAATTTTAACAAATTTTTTTATATAAAAATAAATTTAAGGTTTTAATTAATATTTATTTAAAAAAATTAAAAAAATTGAAAAAAACATAAATAAGATAGTTTTGTCATTTTAAAAAAAATGACTAGATGAGATATTTGTATATTGTCAGGTAAAATATGAGAGATAAATGTAATTTTAAAAATCTAAAAAAAAGTCAATATAATTGTTAGAAATCTTAAAAGATGTGGGTATAATTTATCTTATTTCTTTTTATAAAAATTTATTAAGTTGTGTCAAACAGTTTAATATTATTAAAATTCAAATATGACGTGTCTATTAATTGTATTATACCAATCAATCTATTATAATTCAAATTCATTTATGTTTAAACCGAATCAATTAATTTTGTTTCGTGTTTGCATGATGTGTTTTAAAATTCCTCTTCTTGAACATGTTCACACAGGCACTTTTATAAATTTTGAAAAACAAAATAAATAGAGAAAATAAATCTATATGTTTAGTTAAAGGGCATAACAAACAAAAATTTTCAAATTCTTTTGGAATTTCAAAAAAGACAATAATAGTCTTTGTAAATTGTCAAAGTAACTTGGCAATTATCCTAATTTTTATAATGCAAAAGCTACCGAACGAACCGTAGCAGAACTAGTATCGGAGATATCTGGTGAAGGCGTACATGGCAAGGTCTAGTATCGGAGATATCTGGTGAAGGCATACATGGCAAGGTGAGGTGAATTCAATGGCCCAAATCTGGTTTGTTCATTGAAAATGCAGGTTTGAAAATGCAGGTTTGAAAAGTGCTGATCACATGGGACTTCTTGACTTGTAGCCTAAGATTCCCAAAATATAAAATCCACGGATGTGGAATTCAAGAGTTAAAGACGTCGTGGACCTTGATGCCGTTCCATCAAGACGATTCCCTTTCTCTAACATCGTGATCATCAATCACAGAGAAGATAACGCTGGATTGACAACTCCATGTATTTTAGAGCACATTGCTGTATAGTATCAATTCACCCAGCTAATCAACTTCAACGGTTCAACAACCGACGCAACGTTAGTTGTCACTTCCTCTCTCTCTCTCTCTCTCTCTACATGTTATTATATGTGTGTGTGTATATATATATTGTATAGTTGATGTGGTGTTGAAAAGTTCATATAATTTGTGGCAATCCATGATGTGAGCATGACTAAAGAGCATTTGAAAAAGGGCATTGACACGCTTTACCTAATATTGAAACGGTGAAAGGGAAGAAAGACGAATATCAACTTTTAAACAACCACCACCACCACCAGAACAACAACGACGAGGTGAGTGCATATCTGTCAATCAATTAAATCCTCTCTCTCTCTCTTGATTTTCTCATTCTAATTAGTTAGTATGACTGTATATGTACTTAATATATTTAGTGGGGATAATCTATATGAGTATAGATGTGAAAGGTTGAGATCTCATGGTGTTTATATATTCTTGGAATGGATTGGCTTGAACTGATAAGCTCTAGTAACAGTGGGAAAGTTGGAGGATAAAGTGCAATTGATGTTTACCTCTGTTTTGGGATTTGGGTCCTACATCTACAGTTGCAGCATAATATTGAAACATGATTCTCATAATTTCCAACAAATCATTATTGAATCAGTTGACTTTGATAATTAATTTTTTGATTTCATATATCTATTTCCATAGCCCTAAAGCAAGTGACTGTCAAGAGATATGTTGCACCAATTTGAAGGAGTAATGTTATTTGGATAATTGGGTAAATGATATCTTGGATTTCTTGTACAGTCATTATTTTGGACTTGAGTTCTAATGGTAGCTAGCTCTAACTTCCAACAATAGGAAATTGTGAGTGCGGCCATATCTATGAACCTTGTTTCTCCGGTATTAGGGGCTCAAGTTTTGATTGCTGTAGCATTTTATGAAATATGCTCTATCTTATTTTTCTCATTCCTTGAGTTGAGTGTAATTAGATATGCAACACATGAGGGATCCAATTTTAATGAACCTGGTTTGCTGAACATTAAAGAAATTAATCAGATGGAAAGATACAGAGATTGTTTTTAACTCTAGAAACTGTTATCCATTTGTTAAATTGTGGACCTGTAAAAACTCCCAACATATATTATTAGGAGATAAATTTATGGAATTTCAGGCATTTGTTTGGGGAATTTTGATGCATTTTATGAAATATGCTCTATCTTATTTTTCTCATTCCTTGAGTTGAGTGTAATTAGATATGCAACACATGAGGGATCCAATTTTAATGAACATGGTTTGCTGAACATTAAAGAACTTAGTCAGATGGAAAGATACAGAGATTGTTTTTAACTCTAGAAAGTGTTATCCATTTGTTAAATTGTGGACCTATAAAAACTCCCAACATATATTATTAGGAGATAAATTTATGGAATTTCAGGCACTTTTTTGGGGAATTTTGATGCATTTTATTCTCCCTTTGAATATTGGCAGGTGCACACACATTAATAGCATCATTTACTTAACAAACTCCAGAATGAATTCTTTTATGGGTTGCTTCTGTGTGAGGAAAGCTAGACATACACCTGGATGCGAGGAGCGAGCCATTCTTGCTTCTGAAACAGCCTGTAAGTGGACAACTTGTAATATTATGTTACAGTTATTCAACCACTTGTTAGTTAGTAGAAAACTTGAAGTTGACTCAATCATGTCTTTTGGGACATCATTATCATTTTTTGGAAGTTTGACATATAAATTTAAACTGCTAAACCAGACCAATTTTTGCAAGCAAAAACATAATTCTAACCCTCCTATCTGAAATGAAAAACATAATTCTAGCCAATTGTATGCTCACAGACACCTGCATGTCTCCATGTTTATGGAATGACTGTATGAAGGACAGATGCATCCCAATTTGACAAACACTAATTTTTCAACTACGTGGGTCCATCATTCAAGTTCACTCAAGCGTTTTTTTTCTATTACTTTATAGGCCATCATCTTTTCTTGCTGCCTCTATCCATGCTCTTTTGGTCACCCCACTCTAAAATGAAATCAGGACTCCTAATTGGTGCAGTCACTGGTCTTTGCACATGGCCAACCATCTGTAGAATTTACACATCAAAATCTGAAACATTGCAGTTTATTTGGCAGTTACTGTGAATGAAGTAGAGGCTTTATATGATCTATACAAGAAACTAAGCAGTTCCATAATTGACAATGGTCTTATTCACAAGGTATCTTATAACACTTTCCATCTTGACGTTTGTGATTTATCCTTTTTGATGGCCTAGTCTGAAATCTATATTCTGAAGTGTATTATTTATAATTGTTCAATTGTTAGTTTAGGCTTTTAGCTCTTTGGTTGATTTCTGATATATTCTATGCATTGAGTGCTTGTTTGCTTTAAAATTTTGTGGACAGGAAGAGTTCCAACTTGCACTTTTCAACAGCAGCAGTAAGCAGAATCTCTTTGCAGACAGAGTGTGTATATTTTGGTTTATTTGAACATATAAATGTTTGTTTCATTCCAAGTTTTGTGATGTGATATGTGAATAGCGTAAGATGTTGATTACGAGCAAGAAAATCCTGTGTGATCATTAGGTTCATACAAATTTCAATCCTTTGGGAGGTTAGCAGCAGCCACAAATTAATCAAGCATTTGGAAAAAACTGCTTTAATGTCTTAAAGCCAACTTGGACTTGGAAGTTTATTCAGAGAATAAATAAATAATTCTCTTCGTAGCTTGTTGATATGGCCTGAGAGAAATACTAAACAACTCTTCAAGGCCACCATTCTGTTGTGATCTGTTATTGTTCCTCAATATTTAGTAGCATTATGAAGTATTTTTATATAGCATTCACCAAATTCTTGACACCTAAGAAACACGGATACGAACACGGAATATAAATACAACATGATACGGAAATGCAAACACATCATTTCTAAAAAAAATTGGACACGGACATGAGCACGGACACGTTAGGGACACATTGAATATATATAAATTTTTTTATATTTTTTATGTGACCATATAATAAAAAGCTAACGTTATTTCAATTAGAATTTGCATAAAAACACAAATCACAAAAATATTATTAAGATATTAAAATAAAAAGTCATTAAATAAAAATTCAATAAATTATTTATTTAATCATCAACATTCATGATTCAAGTTCTAAAACAAATTTACAAACTATTACATAAAACATATATATGTATATATATAACAAAAAAAGAATTAAGGAGAAGAAGAGGAAAAATTCCACAAAAATGAGGGAAAAAAAAAACTTAGAAAACATGTCCTGAAATTAGAAAAAATTAAAAAAATTAGACTTTTTTTTCACGTCTCTGGCACATGTTCAAGAATTGTCCGACTGCGGAACACGTGAGCCAAAATAGAGTGTCCGTGTTTCATAGCTTGACACTAAGTCATACCATGTGTTTTAATTCATTGCAGATATTTGATTTGTTTGATCTTAAGCACAATGGGGTTATTGAATTTGAAGAATTTGTGCGATCATTGAGCATCTTCCATCCAAATGCTCCCGAAGCAGAAAAAATTGCATGTAAGACATGATGCTGATGGAATTTCTTAATTTAAAATTTTTCCTTATTCTGATGAAATGTTATTTTCTAGTTCATAAAGGTTACATTATCTTTAGACTATATTTCCTTTGCCACTGGCCTACCAGTAACATTAAATACTACTAACTTAGGGAAAAATCATTTTGCAGTTGTGTTTAGATTGTATGATTTGAGGCAGACTGGCTACATAGAGCGTGATGAGGTAAATGTCTAGCCTACAATTTTTGCCCCAATTATTATGCATAATTCTCAGAGAATTCATTCTATGACAAGTTAAAATAACTTGATCATTGATGTTAAGAAATTGACTCTTTATATATTACATTTAGGCATCTCAGTCTCAATATTTTGCCATGTTGCACAGAACACTCCTAGTGGATGCCCCCATGTTGGACACATTAAGGGACGAAGCTAGAAATTTTACCTCGGGGACCAAATAAAATGTGCCTATAACCGGCTTAATTCATGAGGTGTCAAAATTTTACACTTGACTTTTAGCTTAGTGTTGCAGTATATCACACTAAATATTGACGAGGCAGGTGATAATTTATATGAGGCAAGAAATCTTAGTGACTTAAATTTGATTTTATCTTCAGCAAGTCTAGTCAATTTTAATTTTATAAATTCTATAAATTTTCTCGCTAATTAACTCAAATTTCCTCCTTTTTATTTATTGTTAAATTTCTCTAATTGATTTATTATATAAATAAAACCAAGTTTCATTTATAAAGGTCACACTTTAATTTAGTAAATCCTTTTATTTTTCAGTGACCAATGTTCTTGAAAAATTCTGAATATTTAATTTTGGTTAAGTTCTTTGATTTTCCTTATTGGATAAATAAATATTTCATAACTATAGAAAGCCAATAAAAAGTAGATGGTAGGAGTAGCACTTATAAGAGATAAAATGAGAGAGAACCAGTTAAGGTGGTACGACCATGTACAATGAAGACAAGTAAATACGATGGTAAGAAAGAGCGACATGGTTCATATCGAGGTTGTGCTAGGGGGTAGGGGCGACTAAAACTAACTTTGGTAGAGATAGTAAAAAAAGATATGATCATGTATGGTCTAACTACGGAAATAGTTTTAAATAAAGTAGAATGGTAAGACATGATTCATGTAGCCGACCCCAAACAGTTGAGATAAGGCTTTGTTAAGTTGGGTATAAATATAGAACGCTACCTATCCAAAAAAGGTATAAATATAGAACGCTGGGGATGGGGGGATGATAGTGATGGGACAGTTTTAATGTGGAAAATTAGAATAAGGGGAGGAAGTCAAAGGAACAGATGGAAGGCCGTAGTGCATTTTCAGAAAGCCCTTTTTTTTGTATAATTTTAGTTGTGATCTACCATTTATTTTAACTGTAAGACTGTTACTCCAAATGAATGTTAAATGCTGAACATCCTCACCTTACAATGGGATGTTTTGGTTGGTGAACTGGTCAACATTCAGTACCATGTCTTTGTTTAACCTTGAGACTATAACTCGAATGTGGAAGTGAAATCATGATGGCAAGAATGGTATTATTAGCATGGCTTCTTTCAATAAGATATGTCTGGGATTTCTGGAGTGAAAATAGTTATTAAAATCAGTAAGTTGATTAAAATTGTTTTGCATGGACTCTGTAAAGGAGAACAAAGTTGAAGAAAAATAAGAGAAATGCTATTGAAGGGTGACTAATTTTAATATTGGGCATTTGCACGGACTTTGTAAAGGAGAACAAAGGTTGAAGAACAATAAGAGAAATCAGGTGACTTGAAGGCAAGACTAATTTTAATATTGGGCTGAATGTTACTCATGATGATTACATGCCTGTATATCAACATCACGCTCAATTCAGTTGAGGATGAAATTGACTGTCAAATACTGCGAGAAATCCAACCACTAAAAAAAACACCCAAAAATATAAATAAATGCTAAAATTTAGCTATAGAGCAGCAAGATAACTACTGAATGTTGTGGAGCATGCTGATAATTCTGTTTGAAATCTCATGTATGATATTGTGGATGTAATAACATTATTCCAGTTTTCACTTTCCTTCAAACTTCATTGCTTCTATGTAATTCTATTGTTAACATTTGGACCTCCTAAAGAAAAGGTCATCAACATTCTGTATTTGCAAATTTGATTGTTTAAACCTTTCTTGTGCATAATTGTAATTCTAAAGTTGAAGGAGATGGTGTTTAGCTCTTCTGGGTGAATTGGATTTGACACTTTCAGATGATGCTGTTGAAGCAATAGTGGATAAGGTGGCAAATATTCACTTTTGGCAATTTGTAGTAGTTGAGTGAATCTTCCATCTATTTTGTTAATTTCTGTTCATTTTCTACAGACAATCATGGAAGCAGATTTGAAAGGAGATGGAAAGATTGATCCAGAAGAGTGGAAGGAACTGGTAGCAAGAAATCCATCTCTTTTAAAGAACATGACTCTTCCGTCTTTAAAGTGAGTCGTAAGTTCTATTTATAATGACAGCATTCTTCAGGTGCATCTCTTATATGCTAGGTCATTAGTGTTGCATAATAGCACTTGCTCATTTCTAATATTTCCACGTCCTGAATTACTGTAGCATACCCTGAAGAACTGGACAAACCATTAAGAATTGTTTTCCCATCCCTATAGTCATATAATGGTTGTCTGGTAAAGATTTACATTGTATGGACTATATGGTTTAAGAAGTAAGTAGATACAAGTGTATTGAACTGGAAATAATAGTCTTCAGTTTGAGTTGTGGTTGACATACTGCTTATTAAACTTCAACTTATGATTGGTTTTAAGAGATTCAACTTTGGTTGCCATATTCCAGGGAGATAACTCTAGCATTTCCAAGCTTTGTGATGAACACTGAAGTCCTGGATTCAGAATTAGTTTCCTGAAATGATTACCAAATGGTAGCAACTGCTGCCTCCCAGAGATGCTCGATGCATAAAGAAACATTGCCGTGGAGATATTTGCACGCAATGGCTGCATTTGAAGATGACACGATGGTGCCAATGAAGAGTCCATGAATTTTGTTCGGCCTGCAAATGAGATTAAACTCCATTTTCAATAACAACATGTAGTAGTGTCTTGCCTTGCCTGTTTAGTTAACTAATTGTATACAGGTTTTTTTAATCAGAGATCAGTCTCAACTCATGGCCAGGTTCAATACTTAGTGATATTTTTCTTTGTTGTGCCAATGGTCTATTTAATCATTGTGAAATCATATTATGATATGAATAGAAATGTGAACTTGGAACTTTTCTTCAGGTTGGGGGATTGGTATGAATGTTTTATGAATTCAGCTTCTCAATTATTGTGAAATCCTCATGCATTTTCAAACCCTTTCCTATTTCCTTGCTTGAATTATTTGGTTCTCTTCAACTTTAATCCTGTGACTAAATCAAATTACCACAATAATAGAATAATACCCTTTCAACTATCTTGGCACTTCCATTCATTTCAATTCTTAGAATATTTTTTGTCTTTGATAATTAAAGTGTTAACTAAATAGTTCATGCATAATTTTTGAGTCACGTCACATACATACGTCGTATCATTGAGTCAAGGAGTTTTTGAGCATGCATCAGGTCCATGTGATATGGCATTGGCCGCCTATAACTTTACGTCATTTGAATAAATTGTTTTGTTTTTAAGAGATATAAGAAGTGTTTTACAAAAGCATGATGTATTTTAGTGAGAAAAATATATTGCATGTTAATGATCAATGATCAAAATTATGTTTGGATTAATTATGACAAATTTTGAAAAAATGCCAAAATACTTGAAAACATAAAATTAAAAATATCAATAGGCAAAAATAAGTTAAATTATCAACTAATTGAATATATTTAGGTCATACTTAGACTGAAATTTGAGAAATAATGCAAATATAAATAAGTTATTAAATAATATCAAACAATTCTTTACTAGTAAAAGACAAGTATAAAAAATTGCAGAGCTAATTTTCTCACATAATCTTAAATTATTATAATAAAATACAACATCATATAATAAATATGCAGTGTAATACACACACACACAGATATATATATATATATATATATATATATATATATATATATATACACTGAAAGTTTCCTAAATTTTATATGGCCGCACCAATATTCAAAACCAGGACCGTTCATATGACCAGAAGTCCTCTCCAGATTGGAGGAGATTTTCCACTCTTCACTGCCAAGTACTCTCTTCCTTTTGTTGACTTTTCCTCCTTCCAGTTCTGGACTAATCAAGTCAAGTGGACAAACTGTTCCAAAATGCCATCTAAGGCATGCAAATATCCTTCCATGGTATATATTCTAAGTCAAAGAAGCACAAATACGTTCATGGGATACAAAGATGACATGATATAGATACAGAGATACATTAATTTTTAAAAAAATTAGATATGAATATGAAAACATCGAGAATATGTTGAATATATATAATTTTGTTATATTTTTATATGATCATATAATAAAAATTTAATATTATTTCAATTAAAATTGACATAAAAATATTAGAATATGGGTTCTCACTTTGTTATAGGAATGTTTAAAGACAACTTATTTCCTCCCCCATGACAGCTTATTTGTCTCAAACAATTCCCTTCTCAGCAACCTTCCATCACACACACAAAAAGCACCAGATTCCCCCTTTTGATTCATCCCAACAATTATACGGAATTTCTTCATGTCACCTTCAGTTAGCACTTATAGCCACTGCATAAGCACCTCTTGCTATGAATAAGCAAGAAAGAGATGATACAGAATTAATAAAAAAATAAACGGTAAATTACATAAATTTTTCATGAGATTTATGACAATTACACTGACTTCTCCTAAAGTTTTTGAAATTACACTAATCTCTCATACTTTACAAAATAATATACATATTTCTCTCTCCTGTCAATTTTTTTCTTTCAAAATGATGAAACTGTTTATTTTATTTATTTATTTTTAATTTTTCTAATTTTGACCAATTTATTCTAACTTTTTTAAAGATTTTTTAATTTTTTATTTAAAAACAAATTTAAGATAAATAACTTATTTTTATTTTATATAAAAATAAATTTAAAGTTTTTATTTATTTGAAAAATGAAAAAAAATTGGTCAAGATTTAAAAGTTTGAAAAAAAAAAATGAAATGAATAGTTTTTTTCATTTTGAAGAAAAAATTGATTGGATTAAAGTATCTGTATATTATTTTGTAAAATATAAAATATTAGTGTGATTTCAAAAATTTCATGAAAAGTAAATCTAATTGTCATAAATATGAGGAGAAGTCAGTGTAGCTTACCCAAAAATAAATGAGCCAAAATGAAAAGAAAGGAAAAAAAAAAACTCATCAACTGAGATGTGCATAAGGCGCTATCCTTAAGAAATTATCTGATTATTCCTTTGACTAGATATTACTCTCTAGTGGAGCCATACTACAGTGAATACATTCTACACTGTTGTGAACCATGCAATATTTCAACAGAAAAAAGAAGGGAATCCTGGAGTTCCATCAGTGATCAGTGCAACCTTTTTCAATATCATTGGTTTTCTATGCTTGTGAACTACTAATTATATCTCCATAACCCATATTATAAACATAGAAATCATTCATAATGGGTTGTGTCTATGAAGCAACGGTGGGGATATGAAGACCGTACCCATAGAAAGTGGCAGCATTCGCAAATAAAGGTACATGTTCTGAAATGAGCATTGGGTTTGCAGGAAGAGGTCCATCTTCAACTTAGCGCATAGGGGCTTATAAAATATGAAATGTAAATTGAAACGGTTGTTTTTAACTTTTTGTTTCTGTTTCGGGGTTAAACAATATCTTTGTTTGCTTCTGTTTTCCCATATATTCAATTTGTTCGACTCCAAAAATCATGGAGTGATAGATTTTGGTGAATTTGTTTGATCCAGCAGAAAGAACAGTAGTAGAAGTAACATTGGGTGTGACAGTCACATGAAGGATTTTGTAGCTCGGAATCCGTCCTTATTGAAGAACATCTGTACAATGCTAAATTTTACTATCAAATTGGAAAAAGAAAAAGATCCAAACATTATCAACATAATACTTCACAATGCCAGTCTATCTGTACAAGTACAGCATGATTCCTGTCTCTAGGATCTGAGTATAGCATGAAATTTTTGGACTGTATACTTATCTGGAGTGTGCAAACTTTGGCCATTGCTGAACTTATTTGGCCTTCTCTGATAACATGTCCTGCAAGTTCATCGGATAGCACATTTTTGTGTGTAGGCTGGACCATACGTTGTCTGCCAGTATTGCATTCACTGCATCAGTTGGATGGAATTGATCCCACCAGATGTGATTGGAAGCATTACTGCAAGCCATTTCGGGTGAAATGCACATAATCCAACCCCTATACCTACCTAGCCCGCAGCAAGCATCGGTAGTGATATTGAAACCTGAATGGAATAATATATGGCATAACTGTATGAAATATGGATTGTACTGATAGAAATCTGACAAAATGGGAGGAACAAAAGTTCAATTATTACCATATTGCTCATGGTTCTTGATTATATCCATGGAACCTTGAAGCACATCGCAGAAGATGATATTGGCATCAACGAGGTCCTTACTGAGCTCCTCAACCGTATATCTCATGACAAAATTGAACTCCAGTATCATGTCATTTATCATCTGGACACACTCTCCATTCTCGCTTTGGTACAGCGACAGGTAGTAAGGAGCACAACCAATAGGAGCAAGTCCCATCACCACCACATTCCTAACATTGGTATCGTACAAATTCTGTATCATGAAAAAATGTTATGAAGCATTTGGAAAATATATAATTCTTCAAGAATTTCACCGGAGAGAGGGAGAGAGAAGGAATCTGAGGGGAGGTAAATAAATGCATGTTAGGGGAAGTGGGGGAAGAAGAAGCATATCCTGTTGCCATCATGGAGTCGTTTTCTATTATTTGCAACATTTCCTAAGGCAATAAGTGAACATTTCTAAATTACTGAATTCTAAGCGATAAATATAAAGAATGCATGCTTGAAATATTAAAACTCAAAACTAAAAAAAAAAATTAAAGAATATCATCACTGCAACGATGCATGGAAGAAGGAACAACTTGAATGCTGAAATGCCAAAGATTTATGTAGGTCAATATGGTTATATGATACTCAACATAATGTCATAACATTCTATTCTAAAAAACTAAAATAAAAACATTTTTTCCTTGAAAAAATCTTAAACACTGTGCAATGGAAACATATTGGGTAGTCACCTTAATCTCCTGCCTCATTGTATGTGCTAAAAACTGGTTGAAACTCCATGGCGGGTACAGAGATTGCACATTGGATACGTTACGGAGATAGTAATGTATATAGTCATTAATTCCAATTGAAATGTAAAATATGGATTCTGAGATGAGTTTGGCTGCTTCATCCTCACCCATGCTCAGTATAAACTGCTGAAAGGTATCCATAACCTGCTGAATTTGCTGTGTAAAGGAGATGTGTTGACCCTATACAGTATCAAATCAAGCATTACTAGTCATCAAAAGTAATTAGAAGAGAGCTGTGTGTATAAATTGTAATAATCAACAATACCGCAATAGATCAAAAGCATAAATGGAGATTATACTATTTCACTTATAATCTTAATTAATTGCCGATAAAATATAAGGAAAGAACTGAATTTTTGGGCAAGCAAAGGAAGACTGGTACTATAGGATCAATACAAATTCCCAATATATCAATCATATTCATGACTATAGGGTCTAATTTCCGCGGAATGGACAAAAATTCTGTCTTCAAAGATAATGTCAATTTCCCACAGGAACTCATAAATTGAACAGTTTGGAGTAGAGATGTTTTGTTTACTAGTTTTAGGGTCAATTCATCAGATAATAGTAACTAAAAATCAATGCTAGTTTATGGTTTCAGATGGTGAAAAAAACTTACCAATTCAGAGCCGCTTGAGAAAATGATTCCAGCACCAGCAGAAGCATAATTCACTCCATGGATCATTTCTTCAACAGAACTGGTCTGCCCTAGATAACTAGGTACAAATGGAAGCCCAAGACGCAGAGCTGGTTCAAAGTAATCAAAACATAATTCTATATATATATATATATTGCAAAAATATCAAATTTAACCAAAGAAAATCCAGGAAAAAAAGTCACAAAATTAAGAAATTAACCCAATCAAGAATTATCATTCAATAAACAAAATCAAGACATGCTTGATATCAATTATTGCAATTCTGCATTTTCTTAACAGTAAACACACACACCCGTTTGGCTGCTGAGAAAAATTGTAGAAAAAAATTAGAAACCCCAAGAAAACCAAAATCTTGCATCAACCGACTCTGACACAACTATTTGGTTAATTAAGTTCTTTATTTCTTAAAAACCAAAAGAGTAAGAACCACAATGCCCAGATTATTTTCTTTTAGTTTCGTCCATTTTCTTAGAAACCAAAAATACAATCAAGAAAGTGGATATTACCGAGATAATCCACGGGGATTCTTCCATTACAGAAACGACCGGTGGGCTGGTGAGTGTCGAAGTCTCGTCCATAGGGAAAACGATCTGCACGAGCGAACGTTCCAAGGAAATTGTTGGTGCCACAGTCTACGGAAGAGTCTCCAATGACGAATAAGGCCGGAACCAGAGGATGGGGACTTAGGATTGGTGATATTACGGGACTTCTTGGATCAGGAGGAGACATGGTTGGGCTCATGACATTTGGTGATATTGTGGGACTTCTTGGTTCAGGAGGAGACATTGTTGGGCTCATGACATTTGGTGATATTGTGGGACTTCTTGGTTCAGGAAGAGACATTGTTGGGCTCATGACATTTGGTGATATTGTGGGACTTCTTGGTTCAGGAAGAGACATTATTGGATTCATGGCATCGATGAAGTTAGGTTGGAGATCAGTTAAACAGTTCTTGAGGGTATTGCAGAGCTCTTGGTTGAAGAAACATGGTGGACATGAGAACGACGAGGGCGAAAATTACCGGATAATCCATTGGGAGAGAGGCTGCTCATTTGGCGGGTTGAAACTTGAAGGGCTGTTGAATTAGAGAAAAACTCGAAAATGCCCTTAGGTGTATGTATACAAATATATACCATATGATACACGTGTTGTGTGTGTATGTGTATATTTTTAACTCCAAGGAGTTAGGCCGAGTGGAACAAAGCCCCTTTATAATGGGCCTACTCTCTGAGTTCGCAAGTTCGATTCTCACTATTTTCATACCTATTCGTAAGGCGATTGTCTTGCGTAGGAAAATGAAATTAGTCAGATTCTGACTGTTTGGATTCCTTCTTTGCTTGACAAAAAAAAGAAGAAGGTATGTATGTGTATTTTGAAAGGCAACCTAATTTTTTATTTTTTTAAAAAAAGCTAACCCAATTACTAGGTAATAGAATCAATAATTTTATATCATTACTAACCTTTTGTTTTTGGTATCATCATGAACTTAAACTCTGTTCTTTTTTCTTAGAATGAGTAAGTAATTGCATTAGACCACTACTGATTTTGGTTAGACCTTGATATATACAAATATATTATATATAATGGGATTTGTTAGACCCAAATTAGTGTATTAACCACCCATCTCACAACAATATATGTTTGTAACTTAAAAATTAAACCCAATAAAAACCATATAATTACACGGGTCGAATAAATCTATTTTTTTTTTTTATGAGTTATTTGGATACAAGTCTATAGAAAGTATGAAAATTACCATAAGATCTACACTCAAATATATTAACCTCACAAGTCCTTCAATTATTTCATTATTAGAATACCCTTTTTAGCGTTTTTTTTTTTCTTTCAATTTCGTCTAATTGAACTCTGTGAAATACGCCCAACAACCAAGAAAAAACTTCAAAACTTCAAATTTCAAAAACTCACAATATATAAATTCATTTAAATAAAGTTTATCTATTTGAACTCCAAAAATCAAGCTCTATAAAAAAAGGATCCATATTGATTATGAATTTTTTTATATAAAAAAAATCTATTCGAAATTGTAAAATTTTGTCTTTACAAAAGTGTGAAATTCTACACTTTCGTGTTGAAAAACTTCGTCCTAATGAGAATATTAAATTTCATAGTTTCTAAAAGTGTAAAATTTTACACTTTCATAAAAATTGAGAAACTTATAAATTGTTATTAATTTTATAGAGCTTTCGAGCCACATGTTGGATGGTCAAACAAGACTTTAAAGGTAGTAAAAAATTGTTAAAAAAAAATTATTTGAAGCAGGATAATTGAAAACTCACTGGTTGTAAAAAGTGTAAAATTTTATATATTCATAAACTATAATTTTTTCATTTTCATAAAAAATTGAGAATCCTTCACCAGCTCAAAACTCCTATACATATAACAGATACTAAAAGAATAATTTCCTAGCATCTCTCTTTACAGGTATCGATTGTGTTGGAATAGTTTGAAGAAGAGGAGGATTGTTGATTATAGATAACATTTCAAATGCAACCATAAGACATTCAATTAATGCTTAAAGAGGGGAACAATGATGCCTCCAAGCAACACAACTCTATAAGAAAAGTGTAATGAGTTAAAAAGATGAAGAAATAAATTAATTCACACAATAGAGAGTAATTGTTACCATTGGCATCAATTGCCTTTTGGAATCTATAAAAAATGACATGAATTAACTTGGTGGCTTCCGAATGGGGACGTGTTGGAATACTGCTCGGTTGTAAAAGGGAACTCAACGGTGACAAAATGGACAGCCCTAACTTTGATCTTCTCTCCCCCCATCAACATCGTTTCAATTTTTATCAAAAACCCCCTAACCCAAATAAGAGAAATTAAATTAAAAAAAATGAAAATTTGGAAGAAATAGAGAGATGATTAATTTTGTAGAAGATGGTGAGAAATTGATAGGAGATAAAGAGTACATCTGATAGAGTTTTCAAAAATGGGTGAACCGTGAGGTGGTATGGTGATGGTGGTTGTTTGGTGAGAGTGAGAAAGATAAAGGAGAAAGAGTTCTAAGAGTTGAAATCAAAGATGGGATATTGTGTTGAAGAAAAGAAAGATGGGTTTAGTCTAAGAAACATCAGTGACGTCATGTCCAAGAGGTGTTATTGTTATTCTGAAAAAAAATTAAAGTGTTAGCTAATAAGAAATGAATATAATCTCGAAAAAGTAAAAATCAACTGTCCTCCATTTAAAAAATAAAAAAATATCTCGACTTTATAATAATTAAACATTTTTTTAAAAGATTTAAGACTAGTTAACTCTTTTTTAGTGATTAAGTTTTCCTCAACTTAAACATCAAGAGTTTAATAAAAATAAGGAGAAATAAGAGTGAAAAGAAGAGCAAGCCAATAGTGCTTATTACTCAATTCCCCTTGGATAATTTCAATCCCACAAATGTGACTCTTTTCCTAATTTTGCACACTTTTTAATTACAAAAATATCAAGTAAAATTTGATAATACTTTTTAAAACAAAAATTAAAAAATAAAGTACATTTTATAAAAGTTTCCTAAAAGTGAGTTTAATTTTAATTTTTTTGATAGCCATATTAAAATCATTTTCAAAGATAAAATAAGTGTTAATTGAACGGATACAAGGACATAAAAATGTATATGTATAAACACATATATAAGTATATATATATATACACACACACACACACACACACAAGTAAATGTCATGTAGAGACATAATAATTAATTATATAAATAGATAAAAAATATATAGGTGCCCATAAAAAGATTTATAAGTACATAAAAATAAAATATTTGTTAGCATAAATTAAACTCTAAAGTATTATCCAACGGTAGCAAAATGTTTCACATTTGTGTTTTAAAAAAAGGTATAAAATAATTTTTTGAAAGAAAAAAAAGCGAAAAAATATTTTGTTGATAGATTGCTTTTGTGAGAAAAACAAAAAGAAAATACAATCCGAATTTTTTTTAACAACAACAAATCACAATCACAATCAAATGGGTCTACTAGGCCGACCAAAGTGCTTTTTAGCTATGTTTTCATTGCTTTTCTTTTAAATATCTATCCATAAATCCCATTCACAATCTATATTTCTCTTATTTTTTTTAGTTGATTTGTTTTTGCACTTGCATTTAAAATTACTTGTTCTACCATTTTATTATTAATCTTGTTGGTTAGTGTAGGTTAATTTGTTACTCCGACTAATTATGGTGAGCATTATTATTTGAGTAATACTATTCTTACTTTAATATTTTATTAAAAAAATTTACATCCTGACATTGTTGTTATGATGTTAGTGAATTCAGTTTTTTAGTACTGATCATGTTAGTTGAGTCAAAGAGACTTAATTGACTAGTATCAAAAGGCTTAATTGACTAGCACCTGTATATATTAAGAGGCTTAATTGATTAACACCCAAACAGCCACGTCAATAAATAAGAAAATGTGATAAAATTTTATGGTAAAAATAGCATTACTCTTATTATTTTAGTTGAGTTTTATTGTTCATAACTATTAAATATTATAATTGAGAAAATCAACGAATAATTGAGGTTCTTAATGTTCGAATGATATCTCGTATCTCTTCTTGTAAAAGAGGTCATGGTTTCTCGAGGTTCTTAGTGTTTGAATAACATCTCGTGTCTCTTCTTATAGGAGAGGTCATGATTTCCCATCTCTTCAAAATAAGATTATGTAGTATTATAATGATTATTTAATAATAGATTGAGTTTGTTTATAAATTACACTAGTAAATAAATATTATTCCATTGATAGAAAAAAAAGAAAAAGAAATCAATAATAATACAGATTATGATGATTAATGAATAGTGATATTTGTAATTTATATAATATAAGAGGAAGAGAATTAATCAAGGCAATTGGATAAACTTTTCATAAAATATAAATCTGAAATGATTTTTTTTAATATCTTATTACAGATTATTCCTAGTATTTATTTATTTTTTGATGGGTGATTGTTCAAAGTATCTTATCATCATCACTATATATAAGTTTTTCCCCCCTATATATTAATTTTTCTTTATTTATGTTAGAAGAAATGAACACAATCCATTACATAGCAACTCCTTAATTGCCTTTGCTCCTTTCTTAAAAATCATATCTAGGGATTGGGCCAGGAATTAATTTTAGGGGGTAATAATTTTTTTGTTAAATGTTCGATCATAAATTTAAAAATTAAAAAAAAATTCTTTATACAAAGAAATCTCAAAAAGTCCATAATAATTTTATTAGGGAATCAAAAAAAAAAAAAAAAATTCAAAAAGTGGATAAAAATTTCCTAGCTAGCCTCGTCCTTAATCCTTAATCCTATCTCCACTCATACTTATTCATGCTACGAATATATATCACCTCATTCCTATAAAATTCCATCCCCGCACCTACTACTTCATTCTAATAATATATTGTCTGATTTTTTTATTCACCTATGATTAGCTTCATGGCAATGGTACATTTGTGGGGCTAGTCTTTTGATTTTTTTTATATTTAAATTATCATTATTTTTAAAAGAAAGATTTACAAAAAAAATTAAAAAGTATACTGAACTATCTCTTTTATTAATAGTGATATGATTAGTAATCTCAACTCTATTTTCTTATTATTTTATCCATGTTATGACTTATTATTTACTCTCGATACTATTAGTGAATTATTTTTTATTTTTTTTCTTCAAATACTGACTTTCCCAAACCATAGAACCCATCATTCTTTATTGTTCGTATTGGTCCTTATCACAGAGTAAGAAGACAGTACAACAACAAATACGAGTAATTATCGAATAAATCAAATTCATAAACTATAAGAAGCTTCATATTAGGTATTAACATTTGTATAAATCAAATGTATACATAAATTAGTGTTTGTTTGGATAGATAGTTGAAATAAGCCTTTTGAGAAGAGACATTTTAAAACGAACGTTTTAAAAACAAATTATTTATTAAATTTTTTTTTAAAATATTTGTTTTTATCTTAAAAATATTTAAATCATTATTTTGAAAAATTAAAATAAATATTTACTTATCTTAAAAATTTATTTAAAATATAAAAATAGTAAACTTGATGATGTAACCTCCCATCCATACACTCCCTTAACGAAGAAGCACCAAAAAATACAAAATGTCGATAATCATAGCTGAAATTAGAGTAGCGTAGACTATTTTTTTAAGAACGAAGGTTTATTATGATTGCAACACCAACACCGACAACAACTACCTTGGCTTTAATTTGAAATTGCAATAGAAGGAAGACGTGACTAAGGAACAAGGTCACGTGTCATAACCAACCATAAAATGACACGTATCCATATTGTACAGTTTTGGTTTCCTCAACGGCGTATTCCGCCAACTGTCAGGGAGCTGCAACCGACCACCGACAAAGACTGTTCCGTACAGTACGTGTTCCCTTGAATTTTTTTATTTAAAAACAAATATATATAAAATAAGAGTAATGTTTTGAATTTTTTACCCAACCGAACCCATTTTTTTTAAATCTTTTAAATTATGCAATTTTTTTTCGTTATTATTTAAATTTATGTAATTTTTAAAAGTATTTTTTTAAGATATATTTTTTATCTAAATTTTTATTCAAAATCGTTGCTTAAAAAGACGAAGTTCTAAAAATTTAAAAAGTAATAAATTATTAAATACTTAAAATTTTATCTAATTAAAAAATATATTTTTAAAATATGTTTTTAACGCTTTTTTTCAAAAGACGTTTTTATTGAAAAAACTAACTTTAAAAAGTTACATGAGTTCGGATAATAACAAAAAAAAATTAAGAGTATAAAAAATTAAAAAGTAAAGTACACGAGTGAGACAAAAAAACTCATAATATTTTGTATCTCATGTGATTTAGTGTTAAATCACATGTATCACAAAATATTACTCTCAAAATTATATAATTATTAAATGACATTTTTCATTCTCCCTTCTTGTCAAATGTTAATTGTAATTTGAGATAAATGTAATGTTATTATAAAATTGAGTATAAATGAAATAATGTGTTTTAATCCACGATTTAGGGATTGATTTTTTTTTTTCTTCTGAATCACTTATCTCTAGTTTCGAGCCTATTCAATGATTAAAACATCCTATTTTATACGCACTCGAGTTTACTGTAGCATTACTCTTGAGATAATTACGCTATAATTCTAACAAAAAGGTCAGTGTATTGTTAAAAAGGATAAATTATATTATCCTTTCTATGATTATATTAATTTCTTTTGAAGTTTTTGATATTACACTAATTTCTTTTATTTTACTTAATAAAATACAAATACTTTTTTTTAGTTAATTTTTGCTCAAAATGATAAAATTATCCCTTTCATGTTTTTTTTTTTTTACATTTTTTTAATTTTGACTAGTTTTTTCATTTTCAAATAAATAGTGATTAAAACTTTAAATTTATTTTTTATATAAAATAAAAAATAATTATTTATCTTAAATTTGTTTTTATATAAAATAAAAAAATCTTTTAAAAAAACATAGAAGAATTCAGTCAAAATTAAAAATGATAAAAAAGTTAAAATAACTAATTTTGTTATTTTGAAGAAAAAAATAACTTAGTAAAAATAAGGGAGGTCAATATAATTTCAGAAATTTCAAATGAGATCAATGTAATTGTCAGAAACTTTAAACTATGTCAATATAATTTATCCTATTAAAAATTGACGAGAATTTTTTTTTATAATTCTTAGATATTATTGAAAATATCAAATGTAATTATTCTTAATAATTTAAACACTAATTTTTTATGGGCTCAAGTATCCTATCAATTCCTAATTAAAATTGACGTGGAAAAAGATTAATCATAAAAATATGAAAGGGTAGAATTTGTGGCCCAATTTAAGTACTTTTTATTCAAAAATATTAAATTCACGTAATTATCAATTTCTTTTTCAAACCCATATTAAATAAATATACTTTTCATGACATTACCAAGAAAGGTGAAGTTTTGTATGGACTATGAGGGGGTACAAATATATTTTTATTACTTGATTTACTAATTAATTATTATAATTATATACTAATTATTGTTTTTTGTATTGAAATGCCACTTTATTTACATTGGAATGCCCGATTGAGTGAATGTACTCACACCACCTCTTTTTGAGGCAGGTTGGTAGGATGAAGGGGACAGAGGTCTTGGAATCATCATTAAGTAAATTGTTTCTTAAACACTCTTCAAGATTGATTATTATTCTAATCCCTTGTCAATTATTGTTGTCGGTTTATTCATATTTTAATCTATTAAGACAATTATAGGGTAATAACGTACATGCATATAAACATAATTAAAGAATTTACCCATTTTAAATTTATATTCTTGATAAGAGGTTAAAGGCCAAGGGAGATGGTTTCAAAGTCACATTCCTTGACAGCCCAAGTATATGAGTGATTTTGTAGATTTGTAATGCGGATTTAGAACCCTTTTCAGGTGCAACGGCAATGAATATGATATTTATATCCGAAGATAGATTTAAAAATTTTAGTTAGGATTTTAAATTGTAAGTATTAAAATTTAAGATAAATTGTACTGATTTTTTTTTAAGATTTTTGATAATTATATTGATATTTTTAAAAAATTTTGAAATTAGACTGATCTTTTTTATTTCATTTCAGATATTTTAATTTTTTTTTAAATGACAAAATTACTTTTTTATTTATTTATTTTTGTATTTTGTTAATTTTGACTAAGTTTTTCTAACTCTTTTTTAAAGTTTTTTTTATTATATATAAAAATAAATTTAAAATTTGTATCAATATTTATTTGAAAAATTAAAAAAAAATTGGTCAAAATTTAAAAAATTGAAGGAAAAAAGAAACATGAAAGGGACAATTTTGTTATTTTGAAAAAAATTGACCGGATGAGAATATTTATATATTGTTAGGTAAATAGAAAAAGTTAGTGTAATTACAAAAATTTTTAAAAAAAATTAATATAATTATCAAAAATCTCAAATAAATAAATATTAGAGTAATGTTATCTTTACCTTAATATTTTACCAAAAAATTTTACCTGCTGATGTGGCTACTCTCGGTACTAGTAAATTTAGCTTCCTGGTGCTAGTCATGTTAGGTGAGTAAAAGCAACTTAATTGACTAGCACGCGCATATACTAAGAGGCTTAATTAACTAGCATCCGAATAATCACGTTAGAATAAAATTTTATAATAAAGATAACATAACTCTAAATATTAACATGATATTCAAAGATAAATAAAGTTAAAAATTAAAAAGAAAAAAAGTTATCCAAATATATGAGAGTTTTGTTTGGAAAGTCTCATTTCTATTTGTTTTTTCCTTTCGACTTTCCAGCGTAGCATCAATTTTGAACAATAGTTTTTAAATTTAAAAATTGAAGGCCAACAAAAAAAATTAAATTTAAAAATTAAAATATATGAATATACTATCCCAATGATGCGCCACAGCATCCCTCGTCAATTAAAGATCGTTAACGTCATTACACTTGTCATCGTCAATTAAAGATCCTTACCGTCATTACACTTGTCATCGTCAATTAAAGATCGTTACCGTCATTACACTTGTCATCCAATGCATGTCTCCTTCTTCACTAAAGTCAGCACAACTCTGAGTTATAATTTAATTGCCATGAGGGTTAGTGGAGTATTAATTAATTTTCACCTTTTTGCTTGATTAAGCAGTAAATAAGTTAAGTTGAGTAGAGTATTGGATCTTCAAATTTGACTCTTTGAAATAAATAAATTTTAAATTATATTTAAATTTAATTTATTAATTTTTTTAATTGATCTTGAATAAATTTTTAATTGAGTTAATCATAAATTGAGTTTGAATAGGTTGACACTTATTAACTTATCGAATTAGGAATGGCAACGGGGCGGGTTCGGAGCGAGGTGACCCTTCCCCGACCCCGACCCCGTTTATATTTTCTTCCCCCGATCCTGCCCCGCCCCTTTTAAAGTCTACCCCAACCCCGCCCCGTTTAAAGTCTATCCTAACTTCACCCCACCCCGCCCTGAACCCGTTATATATATATTTTTTAAGTTAAAATTTTTATTTTAATAAATAAATAAATTTATTTTTTCAAAATAAATAATATAAAAAAATATATATATAAGTGTAATATAAAAAACTTTAAAATTAATTTTATATAGGGTTATTTATTGATAAATATAATATATATAAAAAAATAAAAAAACTTAATATATAAACGGGGCGGGGCCGGCGGGGTGACCATTCCCCGAACTCGCCCCGAACTCGACAGGGTTTTAAAAGTCTTACCCCGACCCTGTCCCGACCTCGTTTATGAGCACCCCTATACCTCGTCCCATTAGGGGCGGGGTCGGGACAAATTGCCATCCCTAGATCTAACCAAGTTTAATAAATTAATAAGTTTTAAAATATATTTAATTTTAATTTGTTTTTCTTACGTGCTTAATTTCGAACAATTTTTTAACCGAACCTAATCATAAGATAAACTCGAATAATTGAGTTCGTTTTATAATGCTACACAGTATTTGGGTAAAAAAAAAATTGATATAAAAAAGATTTATACTCATATAATAAATTTATGAAGTTATTAATATGTTAAATAAAAAATTCAAAATAAGAGTTGAATGAAGGATAATTAAGTAAATTACATTATTTTTTTAGGAGAATCCTATGACCACCTTTTCAATTGCTTGATGGTAAAGTTCAGGGAAACCCCTTGGATACCTTCGCTGATGCTTCGGGGTATTTGCGGAACTTAAATTACTACTTGCAGAAGAGGCTCCTTCCATGAAGTTGCCGTTTGTAAACTGTTAACGTCGTTAGTGTGGAACATTTGCCCTTTTAGTCTGTGGGTCAAAGCAGGTACAGAGACAACGGCTATAATTCCGTTCTGAGTCTCACTCTATTCTCAGTCTTTCTCCATCGACTTTTTCACCGGAGCTTATGAAAATCGGCGAAAAGATCGGACCCCTTTGAAACCCGAGAAGTCATTGCTAATCTCGGAATTCTACTTCATTGCCAATTAATCACCATCTCTGCAACATCTGATTCTTCAATTTAAGCTCACCTTCTTCGCCCCATTCGCCTTCGATTCTTTCTCTTGGTAAGAATCCCCTCCCTCTCTCTCCTCTTTTTTTTTTTTTATACCTTTTTTCCCAGTTTTGGATCCCCGGCAGCGCCCCCAGCATTTTCACCTCTGTGTGTCCAACTCTCAAATCGAATTGCAAACAAGATTTTTGGGGGTTTAAATTCAAATTTGAATCTTCAAAGCTCTCTCATCTTTGATCTTCTTGGGGGCACTTCCTATAAACTTAGGGTTTGCTCTTGGGTTTCTGAGCAAAATAAATGAATCTTTAGGGCTTATACCTTTGAACTCCTTCTGGGTGTTTGTAGTTTTTTTTTTTCCACTTCATATGGTATAGGGTTCTTGTTACATTTTTATTTTCATTTCTAAGGATCCTGTTTTTCTTGAGGGTCTAGAAGCATACAATGTCTGTTGCTGCTGTTGCTTTGAGCCCGATTCTCGAAGAGTCGGTACGATCCCCTGGTTATTGTTGTAGCCGGTCGGGTCTTCTCTCTAGTGAATCGATTGTTATTTACCTCACCGTCGCCGGTTCTGTGATTCCCATGCGAGTGTTGGAGTCAGAATCGATTGCGTCAGTGAAACTTAGGATCCAAACATGTAGAGGCTTTGTAGTGAAGAGTCAGAAGCTAGTTTTTGGAGGCAGAGAATTGGCAAGGAACGATTCTCTTGTTAAGGACTACGGTGTGATGGAGGGGAACGTTCTGCGTTTGGTTCTACGGCTTTCTGATCTCCTTGTTATCACTGTTAGCACCACTTGTGGGAAGGAATTCAATTTTCACGTTGATCGGTATCGAGATGTCGGGTATCTCAAGAGACAAATTTCTAAGAAAAGGAAAAATTTTATTGATGTTGACGATGAGGAATTGTTTTGTAATGGCGAGAAACTCGACGACCAGAGGCTCATTGATGACATTTGTAAGAATACCGATGCTGTGATTCACTTGGTAGTTCAGAAATCTGCAAAGTTTCGGACCAAGCCTGTTGAGAGAGATGTTGAACTCTCTGTTGAGGCAATAAATTGGAATGAGAGAACTGATGGAGTACATGAAGGAGAGAACCAATTCAAGGATCTTCAAGTTGTATACAGGAAGCCAACAGATAGAGATTTCTTGCTGGAACCAGTTTTCGTTAATCCAAAGATCAAATTGCCTTCAATTATAAGCGATATGATTAAGTCTACATTTGATGGATTGGAAAGAGGCAAACAACCAATAAGATCATCCGAAGGTACAGGAGGAGCTTATTTCATGCAAGATGCATTGGGCAACAAATATGTTGCTGTTTTTAAGCCAATGGATGAGGAACCTATGGCTGTGAATAATCCTCAGGGGCTACCTTTGTCATCAAATGGCGAAGGGTTGAAGAGGGGAACAAGAGTAGGAGAAGGTGCATTGAGGGAAGTTGCAGCATACATATTGGATCATCCAAAGAGTGGGCCTCGCTCATCATTGAGCGGGGAGATGGGTTTTGCCGGTGTACCCCCTACATTTATGGTTCAGTGCTTGCACAGAGGATTTAACCATCCAAATGGCTATGAATGCACACCAAAGAACATTAAGATTGGGTCATTGCAAATGTTCATGCAGAATTGTGGATGTTGCGAGGACATGGGTCCTCGGGATTTCCCTGTGGAGGAGGTCCATAAGATCAGTGTGTTTGATATAAGAATGGCAAATGCAGATAGGCATGCTGGGAATATTCTGGTGAACAAAGAGGGGGAGGAGGGGCGGATTGTTCTTATTCCAATTGATCATGGCTATTGCTTGCCCGAGAATGTAAGTTTCTTACTTGGCTATATTAAGTGCTGTGTTGTTTACACTATAATTTATATCTGCTTGAGAGTGAGATTGAACTATTTTTATCATTTTCTGAATGACAAAAGATAGAAGTTATATAATTACTTTGTGAGACCAATTCAATCATAAATTTATCTTAGGACTCACTCCACCTCTTTAACAGTTTGAAGATTGCACTTTCGATTGGCTTTGCTGGCCACAAGCTCGGCAGCCTTACTCCCAAGACACCATTGACTACATAAAATTGTTGGATGCCTGAACAAGACATTGCACTTTTGAAGTTTTACGGATGGGAACTTTCCCTTGAGTGTGCCCGCACTCTCCGTGTCTCCACCATGCTTCTGAAGAAGGGGGTAGAGAGAGGACTCACTCCATTTGACATTGGAAGCATCATGTGCAGAGAAACCTTGAACAAGGAATCCACAATTGAGGAGATTGTTCGTCAAGCCCGGGATTCAATGATCCCGGGCATGAGTGAAGTTGCTTTTCTGGAAACTCTCTCCCAAATCATGGATTCCCAGCTTGACAAGCTCACAAAATAATTGTCATGGGGCTTGACAAGCTCATGAAATATTTGTCATGGGGCTTTTAGGTATATATTTGTATGTATAGATTGAACGACCAGTCCATTTAAGATGGACTGATGGTTGTATTAGAGGTGGATGGCTTCCTTTGTTCTCTGTGGGCCTGAAACTTGTTTTTCTTCCACTTCTGTTCTTTTTTACTGTTACTCTTCTATTGAGAAATCGAACAGAAGTTAAAAATCATGAATTAGAAAATTATTTTTCTTAGACTTTATGGATTGCAGGACTGTTTTATGCATTGCTGAGATTGAGATTGTGTATTATGTTTCTGTCAAGTTCGGATTGTACCTAAATAATAGATACAAAATATTAGGTATACTTTGTACCGAGTTCCCTGGATTGTGGGATTGCTTCATATAAACCTGGTGTTTGGGGGATTTGTTGCTATTGGTTGTACAGAGACGAACATGATCAACATGTAATAATGATGTAAATTTTTTATGTTATGAGGAGCATTTTGTCCTGTTCCCAATAGTTTTTACTTATGATGAGAAGATGCAGCTAGACGTCCAACTGGTAACGCATGTTATTGGTAATACCACACATGACAAGGTTCAAGTCTGGATATTGTTTTCATTCCTTGATTCTGCTTTCCTATCCTCTTGAGGGAAAAACAGTTTTAGTTGTTAGACCACTCAGGGTCTGGCTAAACTTGGATAATGAACTGCAAAGTTATTATGAGTGAAACATTTGGATAACAGCACTCCCTGTGTCACTGTTATGAAATGGGACTTTCATCGATTGAAGAGTAGCAGGCTCCGTTCACTGCAGCTACTCTACTCCTGCATTCTTGCCGACCCATGGCGGCCACATTCTCAGTCGAGAAGCTCCCTTTGTTGGAGGCGATACGGGAGAATGTGGGACCTACGATTGTCGAGTGCTGAATGGGTTTCGGGTCAGACCCACAATGGAGATCGAGTCGAGGATGCAGATGGCCGGCAGGCTTAGGCTTTTGCATTTCTTCGCTCATCATGTGGAAGCCAAAGCTGGTTGTAGAGTAGCCATTGCTGTGAGTGACCGACCTATACTAGGCTTTCATTGCTAGGTGTTTTTTTTTTTAAAAAAGTTATTTATTTTAGTATTTCAAAAGTGTAAAAATGTAAAAACCGATATTGACATTTATTTCAATATAAATATAAATATTTTATTTTTATTTTTGGTGTTTTCTCTGCATTTGAGTTTAAAGCTAATTTCATATTTTGTGACGTTTAGTAAATGTAATTAAATTGAGTTTGACTTCTACGTTTAATTACTAATTACTCTTCATAAATGGGGGCAAAAAAATTCAGTGGTAAGATAACATTGATAAATTGCATGGTTATTTAAATTAATTTTTGAAATGCGTTATATATTAATTTTAAATTAGATGTAACAACATTTATAAGGGTGCAACTTGGGTGGGTCAACTCGAACCCAGCTCGAGCCAGGCCTAAATTTCTTAAAGCTTCGATTTCATTTTTTACACTTTAAGTTGGACTTGGGCAAAAGAATTCAAGCTTGATCTAAATTAGGGTTAGACTTGAGTTGAGACTTTGAAAACCCGAATCTAACCCAAACTTGAATTCAATATTTTATATATTATATTTTTTATATTTTAGTCATCCAACATTAGATAAATAAGAATTCCTTACAAAAATTACTATTTATATTTTTATAATTTTAAAAACTTGTTGACCTTTATTATTTTTTTAAAAATTAAATTATGTTGAAGAAATTATTTTAACGACTTTTGATTTCTTTTAGAAGAAGAAATTGAGAGAAATTATTAGAGTTTTTAGTGTATAATCAAAATAAGAAAAAAGACAACAATGTAGTAAAGAAATTATGAATAAAACCTAAAAATTGGAATTAAAATTTGGATTCGGGCCGGGCTCGGATTAAATATGATACTAATGAATTTTAATTCGGGTCAGGTTCTGGTTGGGTTGTTCGGGTCTAAAGTCGGGTTCAGATTGACTGTTTTAGAGATTAAATTGGACTTAGACATGACTCTATCCGAGCCCGATCCATCCGAGTTGCACCTTTAATCATTTTTGTCATTTATTTGAAACTAATTTGGAATGATCATGAAATTTCTCATGCTACTTTATTACTGGACATTTTTTCTTCCATTAATGAGATTAATTTTTGATAAACGAGATTCAAAAAGTGAATTATCTGGATCATATTACAAAAAAGTGGAGTAAGAAGCCTATTTCTTACGGGAATTAATTGGGGCTGTCACTTACAGAGGCTATAATAGATCATTTTACACAATTATTGGAATGAAATAATATAATAAAAATGTGCATTGAGAGACCGAAGAGGATTCAAATTTTAAGAATTATTACTTAATTTAATAAATGACATTATTACATCATTTTGTTCTGAAAAAACAATACTTTCTCATACATACTGTACTAGTTGTATCCAAAGAATAAAATATCGATAAAAAGAATATATCGCATGTTAAAAAATATGGATATATTAATAGATATATTGCAATTATATATTGCATATCGTAATTTTTTTTAAAGTGATTGATATTTATATCAAATTATAGAAATTTTGAATGATTTTTTTTGAAATATGAATTGACATGCTAATGTATTATTCTAAGTTAATATATTACAAATAAACATAAATTTGATAAGTATATAGTATAAAATTAAATAACAAGTACACGCTGATGAGAGTATAAATAACATTAATTACTATATTTTCTATAAAATTTAATTACATTAACAAAAATAAGAGTCAAATATACATATAAATGAAAAAAATTTTAAATATACGTAGTCTTTTATATTAATAATGTAAAACATGAAGTTCTAATTATATTAGAGTTAGAAGTACGATATATCACGATATAAAGCAATATGAAAAAGGTTTGATAAAATTTTCAAATTTAAATATTTTGAGATATTTGTCTTTCCGATATTTGTTGTGGTATATCGCAATATTTTACTATATTGAATGACCTGTTAAAAGTATTGAATATGTTATATAAATAGAAAATGAGAATTTTCGAAACGAAAGTTTAGAAAAACTTATTTACTGAGACTTTTTTAAAACGGACGTTTAAACTTGAAAATGTTTAAATGAACATTCAAAAATGTCGAAACAAACACTAAAATATTAAAAAAAAAAAAAGTTCGAATCTCATTAGTTTGCTTAGTTTTGTAATTGAATATCTATAAATGGAAATGTTGAAGAAATTTACAATCTGAGAATTCACAAAGAAGAAATATTATCAAGTTAGTGATATAATCTCAAAATATCACCCTGATCTGGGAAGGGCTACTCTAGTAATTCAACAACCACAGTTATACAAAGTACATGGTGTTGGAAGTTAGCCATGGCAATGAATGATGGAAGTGTGACAATCTAGAATCTCTAATATTAATTAAATCAAAATGTCATAGGTAACAATGGCTTCTGATGTTTTTGTTTAATAGTTTAACCGGGCACTTTTAAACTATTTTGGGGAGTAATTGAGAATGGTATCAGACGGGTTGGGTGAGATCCTCTCCCGACCCCGTCTCATTTATTATGTCTCTCATTTTCATCCTTCTCAAACTCCATCCTCACCTTCATTGTGTCCTTATCTAAAACTTAATTTTAAAATTTTTAAAAATCAAAATTAATCAACTAATATTATTAAAAATACAAATTCATATTTACACACACACACACACAGATATATATACTATACACATCTTATACATCTACAAATATTTAAATTTATTTATGTGAGAATATTTAATAAAATATGAAAAATTAAAAAATATTTATATAATTTAAATATCTAATTTGGGCAGTGCAGGGCGTGATTTTCTCTCCAAACCCTTCTCATTAGGGGGGAGGGGCGGGGTGGGACAAGGCAAATTGCCATCCCTATGAATACCTTGGAATACCTTGTTTTGCTTTAGGGCACGGCTAGAATTGGCTACATCTCAAAATCAACTTCATATAAAATCACCAGAACTGGATTGTCTGTGCAGACAAACGTAGCACATCATAGATCCCCAACCTAGAAAGAAGACAAAGAGAAGAAGGATATTTTTGTGAAGAATAAATACATATTTTCATTTAAATTGTAAACAGGAGATGAAGTTTAGATACAAAAGCAACCGGCATTAACAAGCTAACTGTACCTCCTTGAATCAATGCAACAAAATTCAAACTGATCCACAACCAACAACAATACCTAATCACCAGTTCCACGGAAAAACAAAAAGTATTCCTCCAATGCCACAAATGCAAGGTAACTCAGGAAAGAACCACATTCGTGAAAAAATACTATTTATACTTGTAAAGTTTGGACTTCAAGTGCAGATCAGGTCTCCACCACTGGTGAATTCCATGGGCTCGTCTTAAGTCTGGGGCAGGAGTTAAATTGACTGTTAGATTTGCTGAAGGAATGAGGTGCAACGGATCGTCTGACTCCTTCCCAATTGCACTCATAAAGAGACCTCCGATCGAGTTCTGGGTGGCCAACCTTCCAATACCTCCTGCTCCTATCTCCTCCATCTTTTTCCTGTGTTCAAAATACCCTATATATTCTGAGCAAAAGTGATCAGCTGGATGGACAAATAGTCGTGGGACCCATGCAGACAAGGTGACAAATGGATCTTCCGATGAATCCGATCGATTCTTGTGTTGGTGACGAGCCTTCACCGCAACCTGCTAGTCCTGCAGTGAGGAAACTGCTTGCAATTCGAATCCCATGTTTCAGTTTCTTATCCTTAATTCTCTCTATTGGGGCCGAAAAGAATGGTGGATTAAAGAGAAAAGCTTCAAGAAAGATGCCTGTCTTGGCCATGGTCTTTCCAGCAAGCATTGCCATGGCTGCCCCAAGTGAATGGCCTGCTATGCAGATATTCAAATTTCCAAATGCAGCAACCGTATTCCTGACAGCTTGCATGGCAATCTCAGGACCGAGACGTCCTGTGAAGTCCATTTCGGATGAGGTGGAGGTCCAATTCGAGATCCCGTGAAAAGGCATCTCCTTTGGTTATGGTGCCCCGAAAGGCAATTACATAAATTGGACTTTCATTTCTGAAGTGGTCACTGCCAGCTGCTGTGGGTTTGAATTCATAGATGGCACCAAAGATAGGAGCGATCAGCATCATCCACTAGCTGACCATAGTAATCGAAAATGGAAGAACTCCCACCAAGGAGGAGCAAGAGCTTGGGATCCTTGCCTGTTCTCCTGGCGGTCCCGCTCTAGAACATAGACACCCTGAACCAAACTGGCAGCAATAGACCTTCGGTGATCTTCATTTCTCCTGCATAAGATAGCATAAAAATCAAGGTTGTTAAAATCAAGATCCTGTGTTGGATCGTTTTGGAGGTTCATAGATCAGATCGACGATCGTAAGATTCTACAAAATTCTTAAAAAAAATAACCAAGTATATATGTAAAAGTAAAGAACTATTAAAAATCAATAATAAGCAAACAAGCCTAAAATAAATAAATAAAGTATAATATTATGATAACATGTAAAAGTATATGTATCTACAATATTTTATTTGTATTTGCTAATAAAATATAAGTTTTAAAATTCTAAAATAATACAAATTAACATTTTAAAGAAATAAACTAAAAAAATTCTCTAATATAAAAAGTTAAATGTAGCAATACTTGTTAAGATTTAGTGTTGAATCAATAATCAGCGATTTGAGTGAATTTTTAGTCCACAAAGTGAAAACGATCCTGTCCGATCCTAGCATGATCATGCTACATGTGTGCTTTTTATGTGAACGAGATTGATTTAGCTATATTAGATCTTAGGATCGAACGATCCTATGATCTGGATTGCAATTTTGATATGAAATTTTGGTCCCTTATTCTATTGCCAATTTGAATTAAGCATAAAGCATCCTAGGATATATTATTAGAAAAAAAAACCCGACAGAACCAAGGTTTAATTTTGGGTTAGTGGATCAATTTCAATACTGGGGTGATAAATCACAACCAGTAGAAATTACAATATATCAAAATTGCCTATAATCCATCAACATGAATTGGCTGTCAAGATGTGTTTATGAATCCAAAAATCAAAATGTAAAATGCATACTAATCAATTTATGCATCTTCTTCAATGTTGTGACACTGTTGAATGGGTTTCCATGGCAACGAGGGGTAAGGGCTTGAATCAGACTTTGGGTAGACTCTGTTTTTCTGTATCTATTTATACATTGTGGACTGAAAGAAATAGATGTGCCTTTGCCTCTGAGTCGAGGGATGTGAATACTCTAGTCAGGGATATTAAGAACCAGGTGAGGAGTCGTCTTGGCTCCTCGTCGAAATTTCTTGCTACCCCGACCAGCCTGCAACTTCAAAGGGAATGGCAACTCCCTGAATCCATATTTGGGAACACCTAGGTTAATGTGGAAAATAGAAGAGGATAGTCGTTTGGTAGTTGTTGTAATTGGTTTCCTGTTCAGTGGGGTCCCATGTGGGATGACTATGTTAGAAGTATATTAGGGTTTCCAATATATTATTGTGATACTAGGGTTAGGGTTAGCTGCCACATATATATATATATATATTGTGGAATGCTAGTGGAATTAGGGCTCTATAGTTAATTTCCTTTATTTATACTTTCCATATACAACCTCATAAGCCTCCTATATAAGGAGCCCTCTTGTTTAGTCCTTTGAGTTTTCCCTTCTCTCTCTTGTTTCTTTTATGTTATTCCACCAAATCTAACATGGTATCAGAGCCTCTCCTTCCTTGGTCTGATTCTTCTCTTATTTAATTTACCCTGGTTCCGGTTCAACAAGTCTACAGCTTCTTTCCTTATGATTTTCTCTCCTAGCCGCAGCTTCTTTTGCTTTTCTTTTTCTTTTTCCTTGTTTCTGTTCAGCCCAACGCCGCTTCTGTCTTTTTTTTTCTCTTCTTCTATCTGCGCCGCCCAGCTCTCTTTCCTTTCTTTTCTTTTTCTTTTTGCTTCAGTGCCCACCATCCCAAGCTATCTGTTCTCTCTCTGTGTTAATTGTCTAGATGCTTCTGTCTTTTTTTTAACTATTCTTCTTTTCTCGTTCTGATCAGCCTACGCCGCTTCTTGTTGTCTATTTTTTCTTTTCTGTTTTCTCCTTTGCCCTTGCGCCTGCTTCTTCTCTTTTTGTTTTCTTCCCCTGCTTCAGTCGTCGCTTGTTCGTTTTAATTTTTCTGTTCCGCCGTTCCCTCTTATTCTTTCTGATCCCAGCCACCGCTTTGGTCCTATCCGTTTCTGCTCCTGGTTCTTTTTTCTTTCTGCTCCTCTGGTCCACGCCGTTTTGCTGCTCTTCCTTCTTTCTTTCTTTTTCTCCTTCCGTTTTGCTTTATTTCTATGCGTGCGCCGCTGCTCTTTGCTTTTCTTCTGTTCCCCAGATCTCTCAGTCGCAGCTCTGGTTCTGTCTCAGCCAACAGCGGTTTCGTCTCAGTCATAGCCACAACCGCAACCCCAACCCCAAATCAGGTCCCACCGTCTCAGCAGCCGCAGTACTGATTCCGTCTTAGCAGCAGTTCATCCCTAGCATACTTCACCTTCACCGTTCTGCCCAACACGTGGCCTCGGCATTCTCATCATTGTCTGTTCCACCGTCTCAACAAGCCCCAGCACTGGTTCCGTCTCAGCCGCAATTCTAGTTTTGTCTCAGCCGCCGTGTCCGCTTGGGTTACATATACATTTCAGCCACAATGCCACCACGGCAGCCACCAGTCCACATCCAGATTTTGTTTGCAAACTCAAGTTGGTCTATCTCCTACCTTGAGTTTGAGAGGGGGTGTTAGAAGTAAATTAGGGTTACTTATATATTATTGTGATACTAGGATTTGGGTTAGCCATCACATATATATTATTGTGGAATGCTTAATAGGATTAGGGCTCTATAGTTTATTTTCTTTAATTATACTTTTCATGTACAACCTCATAACCCTCCTATATAAGGAGCTCTCTTGTTTAGTTTCTGTAATTAATTCAATCTAATACAATGTAGTCTTTTAAGTTTTCCCTTTTCTCTCTTGTTTCTTTTATGTTATTCCACAAAATTTAACAGGCTAGTGGTTTTTTTGTTGGTTGTTTTTGCTTAGATTAAGGGTGGGCAGCCATCTTCCCTAGAAGGCTTTCCGTTCTTTGATCTGGGTTGTTCTCTGTAATGTGGTATGCCCATTTTATTTTGTATATTCTTTTTTTTTATTAGTTTTATTTTGTATATTCTTCTTCTTCTATATATTCTCTTCATTACCAAAATAATAATAATAATAATAATTATCCATATTATTTGTGAAAGAAACAAAAGAAAATTGACACCAAGGATAAAGTCATAACATGATAGCCCAACCATAATCAATATAAACTGGGTTAAACAAGCCTGCGAACGGGTGTTCAAGTGTAACACAGGCCAACAGTCAATGAGATGAGATGTCCTCCATGTCATGGAAAATTTCTCAGGTAAACATAAATCCAGTGCCAATTTTAAAGTAACTTTGTCAAATTTTGAACCTCATTGGCAGTATTAAACCATGCACCACTTTAAAGGCCATAACAGCTAGGAACTCAGTAGGAGCGAACTGAGTCGGCATTCGTGCTGCCCGCCCCCTTCTTCATTCATCCATTTTAGGACTTTGACTTCCATTAATCAAGAAGGAACAAAAACACAGCAAAATAGTTCATAGCAAAGAGTTTTAAGTACAGATCAAGCAAGTTGTTTTCATTGTCTTCCCAAGCAGAAGTCATCTTAATGATTATGCTAGTATTATTGCTAAACAAAAGTCAGAAATCTTTGTCATGAGGCCCACATTTAGTATGATTATTCACGCACACTCCCCACAGTCCATATCTGGAAACCACGAATTTCCTTCAACCTCAAAAAAACATAAAAAATGTGGGCAAAAAAGTCTTACCAGTCAACATTAATTAGATGTAAGGGTCCTGATTGGTTAAAATTTTCCCTCTCTGAAGCCATCACACCTTATGTCCTTCCTATCATTTAATACTGATATCTGCAAAAGTTATTCTGCATACCAGAGGGAAAAATCCGCAAGTTATTGATTGTGGGGTGGAAGATAGTACACCAGTTATGGAACAAAATGAAAAATAAATCAAGGAAAGCAGTAAAGTAAACACAATCACACAACGAACACAACAATTTACATGGTTTGGAAAGTTGCATATGTCCATGGCATAAGGTGGTGATCAAATCCACTGTCACAATGAACTAGGGATATATGACAAAAATCATGTTCAAAATCTCAACTCAATGAAACAGAAGCTTTGCCCGTGACTCTCCTTTCCACACGCACATCTACGCTCTCACACTTATCACAAATCAACACTCTATGGGACTCTATAGCCACCAAGTCAAGTTGGTCAAACATAAACCCCAACTGCAATCATGGACCATCCCAAACAAGAAATGAACTTTTATAAAAGGTACTAGCATATTCAGCTGCCTATCAACATACATGGCCTTCTATACGCCTTCTCTGTCTGCTTGGCTAAGGCTGTCTCCCCTGTTTACAACTTTCTCCCACAAATGTACAACCCATTCCTGAACCCATTGAATACAAGACATTTCTCAACACTATCTCAATAAATGATTCTCAATATGGATAGCTGGATAAGTATCAATTTAAGGCAAACAAAGTGCTTCTTATGCAATGCTGAAAATATCACAAGCCCCTCAACAAATGTTTATTATGATTAACGACTAGTCAATAACAATTAACAACACACAACGTCCAGCAAGTTCATGTAGTCCAATAGGCCCATCTCAAATCCAAATAGCACATCACAAGTAGTACAAACAATATCAACTCTTTTTCTGTTAAATCTTATTACATGGTGCTGGCTCGAAGGGGAGTGTTTCATTTAAGGCCATTTGACGTTCTAGAGCTTCTATGAAGGTGGTTTTTTTTTTATTTGTTTAGACAGTTGCTTGGAATGCGATTTTGATTGCAGATAACCTTCAAAGAAAAGGAATCAATTTGGCTAGTCAATGCTATATTTGTAAAAAAGGGGGGAGGAAACTACTAGTCATCTTTTTCTTTATTGTCTGGTTCCGCGTGATCTATGGAGTCGCTTGTTTGTGCTCTTTGGGTGTGCTTTCACTGCCAAATTCTGTCAAGGATAGGTTGAATGGGTGGAGAGGGTTCGGTTTAGAAGGAGTGCTAAGAAGGTGTGGGATATGGCGCCACTACATTAGTTGTGGTGCATATGGCACAAAAGAAATAGGAGGGAGGGCAACTTGTGTGCACATGCAAGATATCCATTCCAGACCACATTTTGTTTTAATGACAATAAAAAATTCAGCCTGAACTAATATCTATGCCTTTTAAAAATAAAATTGAAACTCACGTTCTAAATTCTCAATTAAGCAAGTGTACTCACACAAATTGTTGTATCAGAACCAGCATATTCTGCAACTACAAAAGATGAAAAAGGACATACTGAGCTTTGGAAAAATACATAGCCTTCCAGGGAGGGCAACGAAGTAAGATATATGGGACATAACTCTGTTAACAATTCTGATAATTTTCCAACAACATTTCCTCAACATCCAAATCTAAAATAATAAGCAAACGAGTTTGACAAAGATTAAGATATCCTCTTTTATTAACAGCAGCTTCCCTTATATAGGGGTTACATTCAGAAGACATTAACTGATTCCCTAACTCACTCACCCACGTGCCAAAGACCAGGACCACTAAGCTAACAATATAAAAACAACCCTACACTTTCTGCTGAGAATTCTAACTACACAGCCAACTTGACCCACTTGCAAACCCATTCAGCTAACCGCCCTTTTCAGTTAATTGTTCCACCGTAACACAAGGCCCAAGCAACCACATACCAACAACCCCCTATATCCTAGCGAGAATTATGGGGTAAGCAGGTCCATGCCCAAGACGTGGCCTTGGTCCACATCACAAAGCAGGGTTCATACTCTCAAGTTCTAAACTCTGAGACATCCCTACCCAGTACTGTGGTGCCTTTTATTTGTATGGAGACATGACAGGTTTTCTTATACAAATATCTTAATATATCCACTGAACATGCCTTATTAATTCAACCAAAGTGATAATCAGCAACCCAATTTTATAGTTTCAGAAGGGTGTCTGTGATTGTGTCTCTCAAACAAAGAACAATAACAAAGGATCACATGAGAACCAAATAAATCCATTTATCACTGCTGCAACCATAAGGGTTATACCCTCAAAGCTAAACAGCACGTGAAACAAAATGAGAAGAAAACCTATCAGCATCATCAAAGGATAAGTACTTTAACAGACATGTATCCAATTGAAGTACAAATAGTAAAGAAATAAAACATTATTTCCCCCATACTATGATTGATTGCTGAGAAATGGCATCGTATGACAGGGCTCCACCCCAACCCCAACATAGAGAGAGATTACCAGAAAAGACACAATAAAACTCCTCAAATAATTAAAAAAATCCAGTGAACTCCTTCACTGGCTCAATCCAAATTTCCATCATTACAGAACAAAAAAATCAACAGAAAATGAGTAGGACATCTGACATTTTAGTGATTCACGCTCTATGAAAAAAAAAATTGTAAGTATAGAAAGCAAGCTTTTGATAGTTCATGGAAAAATTAGAAATGCAAGCTGACAAATTTTGCATTTTCAAAGAACACAAGTGAATTAACATTTCAGAATCATGAATACACAGATCCAGTAGAGTACAATGACAATGATAACAAAAAAGCATATTTATTCAAAGTAATTTATGATTGAAATATAATTTAACAATAAGCATTAAGCACCATGTAGACAAGATCTGAGGAGTGGATATATAAAAGAAGAGAAATGAAGCTTACATGTTGACAAGATCTGAGGAATGGCAAACGAGTTTTGGTAGGTATCATTTGGTTCTTTTAATTAAGGCTTCTCTCTCCCGGTGGGGAGAGTGTCGCTATCAAATTATAAAAAGTTGTGGAACGTTTCTATCCCTCTTGAATTCGAGGAAGGGAATTGATATTGCCAATAATAGTTCCCTTGGGAAATGATATTGTCAATGCTACCTACAAAAGCCTACTTTTTATTAGTTGCCGGAAAAAAACCAGATACCGTTGCTGACGATGGCAATTTACCCCGCCGTTAGTTGGAGTTTGGGGAGAATTTTTGACCCTGCAATTTATTTTTGTCTTTATTCTTTTCAAATAAAATTTTCAAGTGCACGTGATTGACAATAGGTGCCTTCCGCGGCTTCTCATAAGACCTTTCTTTTTCAAAAAAAGAAAAAAGGTCTTTGACAGAGTTTTTGACATTTATCTTTCAATGGTAAAATATTTTTATTTGATATAATTATTATTTTTCTTTTTAATTAATATTTTAATTTGAGTATTGAAATTGAAAAAAAAAAAATTAAAGAAATTTGGATTAAAAATTTGAAACTTGGTTTGGGAAGGTATGTGAAACCATTATGATTTGAAATAGTTTTAGAGTGAAGTTATAATAAAATAATAAAAAAAATTGTTCTATATAACTAATGTTTATACTTATAATTTTTAGTTCAATTTTAAAAGTTTAGGTAAAATTGATAAAGTTATAAATTTATAAAATAATATAATATTCTTTAATGATATATGTGTTTTTTATTTTTATTTTAACACATATAATGTCTTATTTGAATATATTAATTATAATTAATTTAATATAAATAAATAAAAAATCTATAATTAAATATCCCAATGGTCCTTTTCTTATTTCATCACTGGATTTAAATGAGTTTAAGAGGATAAATTTTTTTATTTTATGGAACAGAATTAAGGAAAATCTCTGTTGTTTCAAACTTGCTTCCTTACCATTCTTAATCATCGTGGCGTCATTTTAGATCATTTTCAAAAAGAGATAGCGCATATATAGTTGTAAATATGTCTTTTGCATTCTTTTATGTAAATTTGCTATTTTCATTTGCTCCTTTTGACATTTGACATTCCAACAAAAATAACAAATTTTACTAATTTTTATTATTTGCCTATTATGACTATTTATATATTTTTATAATTGTTTATGACCCTTTCTATAATTTTAAAATTTTGGTTATAAATAATATATTAATTTATAATAATTTTTGTCTTATTATACCAATTTGTGACCGGTCTACATAAATTTTGATTTTTTTTTTAAAAAAAATTTAATATTTAATATTTAATTTTTTGTCTTTTAACTGTTATACTAATTTAATAATCAAGAAAGACTCAAACAAAACGCATTTGTTGTGCACTCACTAACAAATTTTTAATATATTTGCACTGCACGATTTGAAAAAAAAATTAGATAAACTAATTTTCATGAACTATAAATCGATGTTTGGTAAAAAAAAAAAAAAGAAGGGTTTATTAATAATATCAAAAGTAAATAATAATTTATATTATAAAAAAAATAAAATTATTAATTTTATTATTATTAATAAAACGAATAACTAATATATCCTTATCTAATGTATGAAATAAACATTCCAATTTTTGAAACATGGTACGGCCACCTCACAGTCAGCTTGCACCATTATCTTCTCATACCCAATCGACTTGGCTAGCTTGAATCCTTCTCGGATGCTCCACAGTTCCGCCATCAGGCTTGTGATATGTCTGATGGATCCAAAGTACCCTTTTAATTAGTTTCCAGAATCATCACGGATGAGACCTCCGAAACCTGTTATGTCTGGGTTACCTTTGTCTGCTCCATCCGAGTTAATTTTAACGAACCCTGGCTTAGGGAATTGCCATTGAATTTGCCTGCTGGTTTGCCCCATACCTGTATTTTTAACACGGAATAGATCAACACAATCTTTGGCCAGACTTTTTCTCTTTCGCATTTCAGATCATTTGTGACAATACAGACAGTCCTTTTGAGATTTTCCATATGAAACAGTTTGATGTTTTGTTTTGTTTGGTTTGCAATTTCCAGTCCCAATTAAGCTCCCTTAGTTCAATTTGTCTCCCATGACTTGAGCAGATAAAATGATAGGCGGCCTTTGAAGAGCATGAACCTTGGTTATCATGCCAGATTCTTTTGTCCAAGGCATTAGCGACCATTGAGATTGGGGTGGCTAAAATTTGCATGGTTATATGGTGGGGAATTTGAGATCTCACTCTTGTGAGGTCCCATGCTTTTGAGTCTCGAGATTACCTGGCTAACTGTCAAGTTGAGTTCCTCCTGTATGGGGGAGGTTTAAGGTGATCAATTATGGGTCCGACTCTTCCACCCACCAGTCAAACCAAAAGGAAATATCTAAGCCATTGCCCAACCTCCATTTACAAAGAAAGTGATACAGAGATTTACATGGTTTGGTAACGTGTCTATGTTGACAGTAGTGATTGTGTTTTTTACTATATAAAAAATAGGATTATAACGTATTTATATTGTATCCTAGTTAAATCTTGACCCTAATTGAATACATTGAAATTTTTCAATACATCTTTATCGTACTGCCCATAAGACTTATATACCTAGTTTCATTTGTTACAAAAATATAAAAGGTAAATTACATTGATCATTTCAGAGGTTTTTGACAATTACAGGAACATCTCCTAAGATTTCTGAAATGACACTAACCTCTCATCCGACCTTATTTTTTCAAAATGACAAAAATATTATTTTTATTTATATGCTTTTTGCATTTTTTTTTTTTCAATTTTTGTCCAATTTTTTTTTAACTTTCCTTTTTCATGTTCAAATAAATATTAATTAAATCTTTTTGACTAAAAAAATATAAGTTATTTATCTTAATTTTATTTTTTTTATATAAAATGAAAAAAATATTTAAAAAAAAAGTTAGAAAAGGATGGAAATTTTAAAAATTCAAAAGAATTAAATGAAAGGGATATTTTTGTTATTTTGAAAAAAAAAAATAGAAGGGAGGTTATTGTAATTTGTTAGGTAAAAATAAAAAAAGTCAGAATCATTTCAAAAGTTATAATTAATAAAAACTTCAGGAGAGGTCACTCAGATATAAATTATATTTCTAACAATACTTTTGTCATAAATTGAGACTCTTAAAAACTAGTTGATAATTTAAGAGGTAATTCTGAGGACAGTTGCGACAATATAATATGAATTGTTGATTTCTTTTCTTTTTTGTATGAAGGTAACCATCATCCATGAAATACACATCAACGATTTATATTGGACAATGACATTAATTCTAATTACATATAGTATGACTCTTGTTTAAAATTTCGTACCTTTGTCATTTTTTAACAAATTTATCAAATCAATGCAATGTGACAAATTTGATTCAAATTCGCTCACAAATTTTCTATTAAACAAGATGGTGACAAGAAACACAAGTTTCATTATTTTTCACTTTTGTTTTATTTACTCTTATATGTTCTATGTTCTTGCATTAATTGACATTAAAAGATAATTGTTAGTGAAGAAAATAAAATAGAAAACATCAAGGGAAATCAAAACACAAAGCGTGATTCAAGAATATTATTAAAATTAGAAATCAATTTATAATTTAAAATCCTAATTAAAAAATATTTAAAAATTTATATAAAACACTAGAAAATTGATATGATATTTTAAAATATTAATGTGAAAAATAATTAAAAAATGTAAGAAAGGTTATATAACATTGCTAAAAAAATAAGCATCAACAGTAAAGAAATTTTACAAGAATTAAAGAGAAACATACTTGTTATGAAATCAATAATCTATGCAACAAGAGTTAGAGAGAAATTGACATCAGAGAATTAATGTGGTTTGGTAATGTGCTTACATCTACGGGTGCGACTATCTTTTTCACTACGTAAAAATAGGATTAGAACGTATTTATACTGCATCGTAGTTAAATCCTAACTCTAATCGGATACATTAAAATTTTCCAAATCTACTCCTAACTGTATCCGCGGGGATAAAAGCTCCTCTACGCATCCTCAATCTATTATTCGTTCTTGACAATACAACTAGGATTGTCATATCTCTAACAATCTCCACATTGGCGAAATAATCAACCCCTTAGAAATTGTCAACAAGTTCTTGTGCCTCCACTTTGAATAAATAGGTTGAGAATGTCTTCTTTCAACATGTATAAACATTAACTAAGTCCAAACAATACTTGAACTTTGCTGCAGGAACAAGCTTTGTTAACATATCAGTTGCATTCTTTGAAGTGTGGATTTTCTCAAGTATTACTTCTCCTATAGCAATAAGTTTTTTTATTCTGTGAAACCTTACATCTATATGTTTTGTTCTAGCATGGTAGACGTTATGCTTTGCCAAATATATGGCATTCTGACTGTTACAATGCAACTAAATTACACTTTGCTTTAAACCAAGCTCTTTGACTAGCCCTTTTAACCATAATGTTTCTTTAGTAGTTTCAATTACTACCATATACTCAAATTCTATAGTAGACATCGTTACTAGGGATTGTAGCATGAATCTCCAACCAATAAGTTTACTTCCCAACATGTAAACATAACTTGTAGTAGATCTTCTATCATTCAAATCACCTGCATAATTTGCATCTACAAAAACCATAAACTAAAGCACATTTCTATTGCCTTGAAAACATAATTCCATAGTCAGTTGTACCTTTCAAGTATCTGAATACTCATTTGATTGCCTTCCAATGTTCTTTTCCTAGATTTGCCATGTATTTGCTGACTGTGCTAACTGCATATGCCAAATTAGGCCTGGTACAGACCATTACATACATCAAACATCCTATTGCGCTAGCATATGGGACCTTTGACATTTCTTCAATTTCTTTTTTTTGACTTTGGGCATTGGTTAGAAGATAATCTGAAGTGATTCACCAATGGTGTTACTTACTGGTTTAGAATTTTTCATACTAAACTGTTCTAACACCTTCTTGATGTACTTTTTCTAAGACACCCATAGTTTGCCTACCTCCCTATCCATACGAATCTTTATAACAAGGTTTTTTTTAGCAACACCCAAGTCTTTCATATCAAATTCCTTATGTAACAAGGATTTCAACTTGTCAACATCTCACATACTCTTAGCAGATCCCCACCTCGGGTTGCTTGAACCCTTCTAGTTGTTCCATGTAAATCTGTTCATCCAAATCACTATAAAGAAAAACTGTCTTTACATTCAACTGCTTTAATTCTAGATCAAGATGAGCTACGAAAGCCAACACTACTCCGATAAAGGTATGCTTGACAATTAGAGAAATTTTTTATCATAGTCAACCCCTTTCTTCTGTGAGTATCCTTTTGCTACCAAACGAGCCTTGTACCTTACCTTTTCGTTTTTAGATGTAGTATCTTTTTTTTTTCAAAACACCGACTTGCAACCTATTGGTTTCTTTCCCTTGGGAAGCTCAACCAACTCTCAAGTCTTGTTCTTGTGCAATTATTCTATTTCCTCTACTATAGCCTCCATCTATCTACTCTTTTGAGAACTACTAATAGCTTCCTAAAATGTAGAAAGATCCCCGCTACTAGTAACCAAAACATAAGAGACAATATCTTCAAAATCATATCTGACCGGTAGCTTAATCTTGCATTTAGGCCTATTTGAAACTGTATATGATGTTATTTGACACTAGAACTGGATTCCCTTTTTGACTGGATATTTGATTCTTTTAGCTCCACATGTACCATTGATTTTTTGCTGTCAGTTCCTTTCAGATTCCTTATTTCCTTCTTTCCTTGAAAGCCTTCAACATGGACTTTTCATCAAACATCACGTCTATACTGATTACCATATTTTGAGTCTTTGGATCCCAAAGCTTGTACCCCTTTACTGTCACGACCCGCAACCCACCCTCTACGGATTAACGGACCGCAACCATCCGACTCGGCCCTTTCGCCGAACCGGACTTGATCATCCTATTACACTATCATTAGTGCAACTAACATGTAACCACATCATCATCATATATAAACATAGAGGAAGACAATAAATAAAAAGGGTTACATGTTCATATCAGTCTACTAATATAAAAGTATAGCCTGTAAAATTTCTAAGTCATCACCTCATCCCTAGGACGTGAATACACGGGAGTGCTACAAGACTATACTATTATTATCTTTACTTGTCAAATTGTCCACCCTATCACTGCCGGCTCCTATTGTCTGTCCTTTGTATTAATCCCTGAAAAACACATAAAAATGTGGAATGAGTTAAACTGAGCTCAGTAAGTAAGTCCCTTATTCTGCCATGTGTACAAGATCTGAAAGAAAACTAAATAACAAGGATATGATAGCCAGTCAATATCATAGCAAGAATCATAGCACATCAATGAATATCAACTGATTAGGAGTAATAAACACAATCATAGCTCATCAACGTATATCAATGATCAGGGATGCAAATGATAATCAAGTAACAATCATGGCTCATCAACAAATATCAAATGATCATAGTACGTACTCAATAACACTGAGTAACTACCTGATCATTCATACAAGAACATGATCATACTAGGAATCTTAATAAAAAGATAGTGATGTCAAAACTGATGGATGCTATAAACTACGGGGCCCGGCTACCCCCTCGGTGCATAAGCACTGAGCTCAATCATGTAAAACGGGTCCCTATACTCAGGTCAGTAATGTAAAACTGGTCCCCATACTCGGGACAAAACCCTTTACTCGGGTCATACTACACATCCAGATGGAGTTGTGACTGAGCACAAATCCGGCACTGATAAAAATATCAAGATCATGCTACTTCCACGGAGAAGAATGTGGAGCATAACTGGTTCAAGGCAATATAATATAACTATAGCTTTTTACGGCTATGTTACCGGGCTACCGAGAACAACATTATCTGGCCCCTCGTGGCCCTACGTACAAGTGTACAGAATAGTCCTTTGCACAAATGTACGGAATCTCAAGATCAAGATATAATATCATCAATAGACATGAAAATCGAGGTCAAGATACAACATCATGGCTAAGCTATTCCACTAAAAAGCAATATCGCATAGTGGAATCATAAAGAACCTGATATGATAAATAAGAGTACAAATGCGTATAGAAGAACTGTGACATAGCTGGGAATATACTACATGCAGAGATCGGTTATTACTCACCTTTTATTATCCTACGTAAATCAAGCTATTCCTTTTTCCTTTCGACACTCCTATCATTCGAAAAATATAATTCAGTCTATAGTCGTAATCAATCTATGCTACGTATTCAAATATATCTATTATGGCTATAAGTATTTTATTTGCTAATTTGGTCTCGTCGTTGTGTCTGGAATGTCGAATAAAATTAGTTTAGGCTTCGGATCTCAATTTGGACTCCTGGATTGAAAAGGGAAAAATTGTCATTTTATACTTTTACGTGTCTTTTATTCCCGGAATCTCTTTTCATAATTTTGACTTTATCATTAGGTTCGAAATACTCGAGATAATAAAAATTGACTTATTCGTTTGCCCCAAACCAATTGTGGACCTAAAGTCCAAGCCTTCTCTATGGCTTCAATTCTAACCCGGATGACATAACATCATTTTCAAACATATTATATACCTCTAAACTCAGAAATGAAATTCTTTCAGTTATACATTTGTTGTAACATATTTTTGGAACATGCATTTGATTGACTAGGTCATATAAAGTTAATGTACCTCTAGACTGGTACTGCAAGGCTAGACAACACTGTTAACCCCCCAAAACTTCATAATACTAACAAACAACAGCATGCACCACTATTTTGTGCTACTCAATTGCTTCCAGATGCTCCTGAGAACAATGACATTGCTCCCAACAAATTCTCAATTATGAGAAATTAGATTTATGGGCACAAGCATCTAAAAGCATACTTATTCGAATGCAAACTTCTAAGAAATAAAATCCAACTTTGTTTCTTCGGACTCCAAAATAAGTCAACTAGACTGAAAACCCCAAACAAAAGTTATTGGCCAAGGAAAGATCAAGCAAATATGAAAAAGAGTAAATTCTAGAAATTTACCGAGATTTGAAGCTGTCAAGACAGTATGACGTTTTTCTTTAGATCTCTTAATTCATCTTTATGCTGGGCACAGACATGTTGTTCACATCTCTAAAGACATCCCATTAAGCACTCTTAATGCAAAAATAAACTTCCATATCTCTGTATCAACAAGCAATGGTCTACCTTTATCATAGTTATTATCTAGTGATAAGAGCATTCCCTATGGGGTCAGATCTGCTAGGTAACTCTTGCTACGTAGAAAAGAATCTTGGAAAATTCCAAATTCCATATTACAAAGAAGTGAAACTTGCACTGAAGGACAACCATGGAGGTGTTGCACCGAGTATGAGAGCAAATGAGGGTAGAAATCTCATATAACAGTTATCTACTGTTCTTCTGGATTTTCTTGCATGTCGCAGCTCTAGTCTTCCTCTTTTTCCTTCTTCTGTTCTTTTCTTCCTTCTGAGCTTCACCAAAACTCACACAACTTCTTTAATTCTTCAATTTCCTAGCCCCATTTTTAGAATTTTAGTTCAGAAATTTCCTTCCATTTTTTTTCTACAACAGCTGCAGCTTCTCTCACTCATGCTTTCTCTCTTTCTAAATTTCTCTTGCATCGCCTGCTGCTGCTTGTCCCTTTCTCTCTCTCTCACCTCCCTTCTATTTCATGAAAGTTCCAGTGTTTGTTTTGGTTTCATTTTTATATAAGCTTTATTTTTGTTTACAAAAAGAAAGACACCACACACGCACACATGCACGTGGCTGCCTACAACCCTCACTCTCTTCTTTCTTAATTATTCTTCAAACTTCTACAACCTTCTTTTCTCTTTCTAATCTCTTCTGATTCTTCTTTTTTTTTTTCTTTTCCTTCCTTCTTATTTTCTTATTTAAATATTTAAACTTGTTCATATATATATATATATATATATATATATATATATACTTTGCCCCATATACATACATATATTTTTATATGCTTTAACATATTTCAATTTCAAATATATATTTTTATTTTATTTATTTATTTATATTATTTTTTATATTTTTTATTTTTATATATTTTTTTATACCATTTTATTATTTTTCCCGTTCCGGCTTCGGGGTCAAATCGTTTTGGTCATTTTTGACTTGCGTGTCTTATTGAACAATTTAATATCACTCGCCTATTTTTAAATTTTATTTATGGCCTACGGTTATTATTCCAATATTTCGAGTAGTCTAATATTTCGATTTAAATTTGTAACTTATTCATATAATAATTTGGCTTACAGTTCAGGGTCACATGTCATGGCCTGGTCCAACCCAGGTCGAATACTATTTAACTTAGGTCGGGGTATTACATTTACCCCTTTCTCATACTCCAGAAAAATGCTTATTTTTTTTATTTCGGATCAAGCTTTGACTTTTCTTCGCTGGATATATGAACATAAGCAAGACATTTGAATGCCCTCATCATAAAGTAATCTACTTCTTTCCTTGTCCATACTTCCTCTGTGACTTTTCCACCAAGTGAAACTCTAGGTGATCTATTGATGATGTAACAAACCATATTTACTGCCTCGACCTAGAAGAACTTAGAAAGCCCAGCATTTAATATCATGAACCTTGCTTTTTTAGCAATTGTTTAATTCAAACTCTCAGCCACACCATTTTGTTGAGGTGTCTTTCGCACTGTGAAATATCTCTTGATGTCGTGTTCTTCGCAGAATCTCAAGAATCCAGTATCCTTGTGTTATGTACCATTTCTAAGGCATTTGATCTTTCTACCAGTTTGGTTTTCCACTTCAGCCTTCCATATTCTAAACTTTGAAAAAGTCTTAAACTTGCGCTTCATGAAGCAAACCCAAACATTTCTGGAGAAGTCATCAATGAAGCTTACAAAATACAAAGATCCCCACCTTGAAGCTACTCTCACAAGCCCCCAAACATCTGAATGAATATAATTTAGAATACCTTCTATCTTATGAGTGACAGTCTTGAACTTCACCATGCACTATTCTCCCGTAACACAATATTTGCAGAAGTCTAATTTATAGGACTTGACCTTTTTTAGTAGATTTTTCTTGTGCAGTTCCATCATATGACTATCATTGATATGCCCTAACCGCATATGCAACGTGTAGTTATTGTAACTCCACCTACAATTATGCTACCCAACAACTTATAGATATTACCAACAGCTTTTTGACCTTTCATGAATACCATAACACCCTTAGTTACCTTTATTACTCCACTTTCAAACTTATAATTGTAACCATTTGAGTCTAGGGTACCCAATGAAATTAGGGTTTTCTTTAAATTTGGTACATGTCTAACATCTCCTAGTGTTCTTACCACACCATCAAACATTTTAATCTTGATTGTTCCTATTCCAATGATTTCACAATATGCAAACCAGATTTACTGACCTGTAGGTGCCAAATCAATCCCTATTAGAAGACATATGCTAGGAGCATGCAGAGTCCAAAATCCATGAATTCGTTAAACAGTCAGAGCCTAATGAGATTGAGAGCATATCGCCATCCCCACCATTTGAATCTACTTTAGCTATATTGGCAGAATTTGAGGGTCATTCCTTTTTTCCTTCTGCTTTTCCTTCTTCTTTTCCTACTTCTTTCCCTTCTTCCCCTGTGGACATTCTCGCTTTATATGCCCAATTTCTTGGCATTTATAGCACTCAACATTCTTATTTTTTGACTTTGGTCGACAGTTTTTATTATCGGACCTATCCCTTTCCATTCTCCCACCACAATCTTGATTACCCTTCGCTACAAGGCCTTGATTAGAAAACTCAGTTGTATTCTCCTTTCTCTGATTGTATGCCAACAGGGTTGCCGTAACTTCCTCTATTTCCAAGTTTCCTTCCTTCAAAGGAGAGTTGTAACCAGACGCTCATAGGAAGTCAGAAGTAAGGTTAAGAGCATCAGTGCACTGTCTTCATCCTCGAATTTCACATCAATTCTGAGCAGATCACTGATAATCTGGTTGAATGTATTGATATGTTAAGTCAAATCTGTGTCGTCTATCATCTTAAGACCAGTACAGGTTCTGCTTAAGATAAATTATTCATAAGCGACTTGGACATGTGTCGGCTCTCCAATTTTATCCAGATTCCCGAAAGAGACTCCTTATCCATGACGTGGTACATAACCTTGTCTGCCAGACAAAGTTGAATGGTATTTACTGCTCTCATCTCAAGTTCTTCCCATTCGTCATTTGTCATCTTCTCTGGGTTCTTTCGTTTTTCCATACAACGCCTTTACCAAACCTTGTCGTACTAATAGATCCTTCCCCTATTGCTGCCACAATCCGAAATTCCCAATTCCATCGAACTTCACCACATCGGCTTTGACAATAAAAGCGTTTACCGCCATTGATTCGACTAACAGCTCTAATGCAAGTTGTTGTGAAAGTAATGATCTATGTAACAAGAGTTAGAGAGACAGAAAAAAATTGATACAGAGAATTTACATGGTTCAATAATGTGCCTACGTCTATGGGTATGACTATTTTTTTCACTATGTAGAAAAAATGATTATAATATATTTATATTGCATTGCAGTTAAATCCTAAACCTAATCGAATATATTGAAATTCCTTAATATACTCTTATTATGTATTGCCAAAAATAGGATTTGCTATGTTCTGCATATAATACCTACGTACTTAATTCACTTGTTACAATAATATAAGTCATATCTATAACAACACTTTTCATAAACTTACCATTTTTATGTGTTTGAAAAAAAAAATCCTCATGAGTTTCCTTACAACATTTCGGAGTTAAATCCTCAAGTAGGGTAAAAAAAAAAAAATCTGCGTCTAGATAGTGATTTAGATATGATTTTCTGAAAAATATTTTTGAAATGTGTTTCAGAATTTTGTAATTGATTTTTTAAAAACTGCAAAAATGCGTTTGATTGTTCTAATCAGAATTCAGTTTTTGAATTAAAAACTGTAAAAATGTGTTTGAATATAATATTTGAATTTAAGTTTCTGAGAACAAAACTATGAAAATACATTTTGATTTGAAATTTGATTTCATATTTTTTAGGATAAAAAATAATGAAAATGCATTTAGATAAGTTATTTATTAAGATAACATTTTATTTTTAAATTTTTTAAAAATAAAATTACTGTTAGTGGCTTCCTAAAGAGAAATTATAATTATCAGATTTTTTTTTTTGAAAATTCCTTTTCAAATGAATTTATGTTAATATTTTTATGTTTTTTGTTTTTGAAAAGAGAGAGAGAGAGAGAGAGAGCATTTTTTTTTGTTCTTAAAAATGAAAATAAAAATGATAATGTTCTTGTAAAACTTGCCTGCTTGGATTTGTTTTTGTTTTTAATTTTTGTGTTTTCAACCATGAAAACGATAAACATAAAAATAAAAATAGATGTGTATTTCATTCAGTGATGACCTGCATGATAAAAATAAAAATACATGTGCGTTATCTAGTAATTTCCACACACATGCTTCTTTTCTTGTAGAATTTTTACAATCTCGTACTTGTGTTCTGAAAGTTGCATGGCAACAATAACTAGAATGAGGAAACCGGGAGATGGAACAATAAACAGTGTTTTTAAAATGATTTCATACCAAGGCAATACCATAAATATTGAAATAAGAACAGAAGACATTGAATATAATTAAAACAATAATACATACTAGAATCTCGATAGAATTTCACAGATAATGTTATGAAATTTTTCTGAAGCTGAACAGTATTGAAGATAAGACCAAAAGGTTCATATACAGGTGTCAGTGCAGGAGTACATCTATGCTTTCAAGTTTCAATATGTCTGGCAGACTAGCACCTAGACACTCATTCATGTCAAATACAGATTTTATCTCATACCTGTCTTGTATCATCTTGACATTGGTATGTTGAGGCCAAACTGAGGAGTCTCAACTCTCAAGTATCATTAAAATGACAAACTTATCGTACATTAAAATGGATAAAATCATTCTCTCCTACAGTAGCAAAAACACATGCATAAATGCAGATGAAGCACAGAGTATCTCATCTTTATAAACAAAGTAATACAGAAGAGCTTAAGCAAATTATGCAAAATCCAAGCAAAATCATGTCCGGATTAGACATTATAGCTTAGGGGCAATCTGTGCCTTCCTATTCACACGATTGCTCCTTGTGTTTGTGATCACATAATCTGTTGTTCTCCGTTATCCCTTGTTCTTTCATTTCCTGTTAAAACCAGCAGAGACAGTCATTCAGGTAGTTAATAGGGTGCTTTAAAAATGCTTTCTTGATAAGTGGTTGACACAGCTACCATTGATTGACTATGTATCACAGAATGAATTTTGAAGATTGTAAATTGAGACTGAGAGAATAACTGATTCTCACCGGTGGCATGTCCACATAGTAATTTACACTATCAAAGGACATGGACAGAGGTTTAAATTCTAGTATCATTCCTCTCTTCGGAGCAAACCTATGCGCTGTCTCAATGCTAGCTTCGTAGGTATCTGGCTGCAGGTTACTTGCTCGTCCAGTTGTCATTGCTCCTGAAAGATTCCAAATCCATATATAATCCATGCTCTTTTTTCTTTTTCCATAAATTTTGACGAGTTTAAGTGGGTTATTATTGTAAAGCTTCTTACCTGAATTATTTTGAAGTTCTTGTTCTATCTTCACTTCTTCATGGGTTGATGCCACCTCATTTCCCCTTAATTGTGTAATGACATACCAGTTTGTTCATCCACCTCGGAGAAAGCATCTCATTGACTGACATGGCATTAAAATCATAAAATAGTGGTGAAACCCAGTGAGCCCACTGCCACCACTTTAGGATTAGAGAATGTGTGTGTGTGTCTGTCTTACTAGTATTCAGAGATATTTTTCAAGGCTTTATAATCAATTTGAGCTCAGATGACTTAACTGTCAACTAAATGGAAAACTTGACAAGTGAAATTTTAGAACAAAATAGTAAGTATCCTACTTAAACCTTTCTGCCATTTATCTTTTAACAACATCAAGACCACAAGAAAAAAGAAAAGAAAAATCCAATAGGCATATTTCATCCTTATTTTCCTTTCCAAAAAGAAACTAAAGAAGGTTAATTTATTTCATGCCTTTTCATTTGTTTTCTGTTCATTAATTTCCTCTCCATCCATTTCTAGTTCCAAGTGAAAAGATTATGAGAAATATTGTACCAGCTAACCATGTCAATGGGCAAAAAAAGAAACTAAAAGCTAAAACCGGAGGAAATAACATCATCATTAGGTATCTGCCATACCCATCACAAACAATTTGATGACAACCTTGGCATACCTGCAAGAAATACAACCGAAAGATCCATCAATTCACTAGGTACAGATCAAACCATAAGCATAAAACTATTGGCCAGATTGTAGACACTGAGCAAATAACAGCAACAAAAATTTGGAGATCTGGTTTCTGGCAGACAAAATAATTCAAGTTTCTGGGATGAACATTTGAGGTTTTATTAATGTCACAAATGATGAAACGCTGAATATAGTGGTGGCAAGAACTCCTCTTACTGTCAATGTTTTATACATCTTCATGGCAAATCAAGAAATTCATGCGGACAGCTAAGTTAGACTTGGACAAATCGTGTGTCAGAGTCAGACTGCCATAAAACTATGGCTGAAATCAGCAACGAATAGGAATACTGATGATATTTTGAAAGAAACTTCAGGAGAGTTTGACTGACTTTAACGCTTAATATTGCTTTGAATTAAGACTCGCAAACTCTTTTAAGTGTTTGATGGGACAAAAACTCTTAACTGATAAAGCACCAAGAAACAAAATGCAGCAATGAAAAAAGATAACATGGATAAGGAAGTTAACAGACGGGTCAGAATGGTTAAAAGGATGACAATTAAAAATTTAAAAAAAAAAAAATTACAACAGATAGATCAGTGTAATACTCTTGAGTAAAAAAAACTAAAATTTCATATGCACGTTACTTTGTTTATTGTTGAAGTCAACGTGAGTTTTATACTCACCAGTCAACTTGACCAGACATCATCAACGCTTGAATAAATGATGGCGTGCCAACATCTCATTTATCCCAAATGCAGAAATGCTTTCGCATTCCAAAAGCTCCCGAAGCTTTGCATCACATACTATTGCCATCGAATTCAGAGGATCCTACAAGTATAGAAGCAAAACAACAAAAAGAGATGAAACAATAACAAATCACAAAAGAGAAATCCAATGTTCTTGAACAAAGGAGTATGCATGTGTGAGCAAGCATCATTCCTGTTCCTACTTAATGAATCAATTTTTTGTCCTAATCAGGGGGGATGTGCTGATTCAGCCACAAGGAAAATTACCAACATATTTGGTGTTATTGCCAGAAACAACTAACTAGAAATGATCACACAGTAATAAATTTAACTGCAATAAATAAAAATTTAGGATTGAACTTATTTGCTGCAATGCAAGTTGGCATCAACAAAAGTAATCAAGTACAACCCAACTAATCTTTTTTTTTTTTTTTTTGATAGAGTATTGTATATATAAAGGTGCCCAAGGAGAGCAATAAGGGCAAAAACTCCAAAAGATTACATCTATTTTAGAGAACCCAAAAAATCTACAAAAGAAGATACATTAACAGAGAAAGCCTCTTTGGCCCAAAAAAATAATAAGCACAAAAAGGACATCTTTAAATAAAGGAATAGAGAGCTCCCTGATCTTCGAATACTCGATTGTTCCTTTCAATCCAAATACACCACAAGAGGCAAATTAGGGCCAGATTCTAAATCCTCTTAATCTCATTTGGAAGGTTGCACCCTTTCCCATGCCAACAGAAGCTCTTTGACGGAGCCCGACATAACCCAAGAGTAGCCAAACAGAACAAGAATAAGATTCTAGCAACTCCAAGAAACATAACAATGGATGAGGACGTGATTCCACCCTTTCCTCATCATTCTTGCAAAAATAACATCTGCTAGCCAAAAGAAAGCCCATTTTCTTCAAGTTTTTCCACCGTTAAGATGGCCTTCCACGAGGCTTCCCAAGCAAAGAAGGAGGCGTTAGGGGGGCTTTCGAGTGCCAAGTGAGCTTCCATGGAAAGAGAGGGTTATCAGAATTGAACAAGCTTTTATAGAAAGAGCTAACGGAAAAAGATTTCTTATCCGGCATCCAAATTCTCCTATCCTCCCTACCATTCATAGCCCGAAAATTATTGATAAGACGAAGGAAAGAGCCCACCTCTTCAAGCTCCCAATAAAAAAAATCTCTTCTAAAACGAGGGGTCAATATAAGCTCATTCCCAACTCTCTCCATACACTCGCTAGCCTAATTCGCCTTGTTGCTAGCCAGTCTGTATAACATAGAGAACTTCGCTCTCAACGACTCGACCTCAGCCCAGACATCATCCCAGAATTTCACCTTATCACCATTCCCGATAACAAAGCTACATCTTTCCTTGAACATCCTCCAGTACACCTCTAATGAAGCCCCAAAGACCACATCCCCTCGGGCCCTCTGCACTTCCCGAGCACCATCCCCCAATATCGCACCCTATACTTGGAAACAATGATCTCCTTCCAAAACTCCCTATCACTATCGCAAATTTCCATAACCATTTCCCTCGAAGGGCTGTATAATAAACTCAAATCCTTCACCCCTAAACCCCCAAGAGACACTGACTTCTTAATTTTATCCCAAGCAACTAAGTGAATCTTTCTGCAATCACTGTCGTGGCCCCATAAGAAATCCCTTTAAATCTTCTCCAATCTTCTGCTAACTATCTTAGGCATAGGGAAGAGAGACATGAAATAAGTAAGGAGGTTTGTCAAGGTACTTTTAAGAAGGGTGAGCTTGCCTCCTTTAGAGAAGAGTTGGCCTTTCCAGCCCGACAGCTTACTAAGAAACCTTTCAACCACAGGATCCCAAACCCCAATGGATCTCGAGGGAGCTCCCAACAGAAGGCCCAAGTAAACCAGAGGGAAGCAGCCCACTCTACAGCCTAGAGATTTCATATTTCTTTGCATAAAAGCAGAGAATATTGATTGCTTAGACTACTCATGAAATACCAGCAACATCAGATGCAGCTCCAAGGAATCCTTATAGAAAAGGAAGCCAAACCAATCATAACTTTGAGCCCCCAAAATAAAAAACACAATTATAACTGGTTGAACAATTTTAGGATACAAATCTAATAGGCACTTCTCAAATGTTATGTGAAACTCAAGAGAGACTAAATATGTTCTCACTGAAATTTAAATAAGAGCCACAAATGTGTACTTTGCTGCCTACCTCCAAATGGTTAACCTTTATATAATCCCAAACTCGTCTCAAGGCCTCTGACTGGAGCATCTCCCTTTCTCCAGTACCAAAAGATTTGGCGAGTGCTTCAGATATAATCACAGGCATTGGACCAGGTTCAGTACTTTCAGTTGCAGGCTCAACATCAACCTTCAATCGTATAGCTTGACCTGATTCTTCTGCAATTATTAAAAACAAAAACAAAACAAGAAAGAAACTTTAGCTAACTCATTTAGGGGCAGATATGTTGCAAGTTGATGTCGTACCCCTCTTACATACTTGTAGGTTCTAGTGGGATAATATGTTTAGCAAGCTGCTTATTCATCTTGAACATGTCGGTACAGTCTGTTTCAAAGACCAAACGCAATGCATCATCACAGATTATCTTTCTCTTGTTACTTGGATCTTGGAGGTTGTTTTTCCTAATGTATGCCCACAGTTGCTTCACAATCTGAACCAAGCAAAGTGGAGGTTTCAATATCCCAATATTAAGGCTAGTCTAAAATAAAATACAGAATTGGAGGGAGGGAGAAAGAGAGAGACAGAGAGACAGTCTGGAAAAGAAGAAGAAGCTTGGTCTGGGAATCAGAACCTCGGTCCTTGGCAACGCTGGTTCACCAACAATGGCCTGAAGTTCAGTTGAAACACCATTACTGTCCCTCGCACCGCCTGTTTCCGGAATCCCTAAATCTGTCAAGTTTTCGGAGTTTCAAAGATTGAAGATCAAGTCGATTCAGAGGGTTTCGTTTTGGTGGTTAGGGTTTTGTTTTCAGCAGTCGATTCAGAGGGTTTCGTTTTCAGCAATCGTATTCAGCAGTTGGTTTGGTGGTTTCTTTTCAGAATAGAGCTGTGAACAAATTGTGAAACTAGGGCTTTTTTTAGGGCTTTTTCAGAGGGTTTGAAGAAGTAGACGCGATGAACGCACGAGGGGCCGGCTGTTTTGTTAAAAATGACGAACTGAAAACGTCTTTTAGAAAGACGTTTTCTAAAAAGGCCCCATTTTCGTAAATAAAAACAGCTCTATTATGATAAAAAGGTTAAAAAAAAACCCTAAAATGGTAAAAAATTCCAACATTTCGACACTTGTGCAACTATGCACCAAAACCACTATTAATGAAAAGAATTCCAATCAAAATTATTTTTTCCTGGTCAATAGTTGGGCACCCAAATGAAAACAGAATTCAATCTCTTATTTCTAATACAACTCCTGATATTTTAAGTGAAATTATTAGAAAGTAAAGTGAAAAAAAATTTAAAAGTACAAAACTGACATAATTCAACATCAATTAAAAATGTACAAGAACATGGCTGCAAGCATTCTCCACAAATAATTTACAGAAACATAGCAAAACAAAATTTAGGGAGGTAAAAAAATAAAACCAAACACAATTGCTATAAACTAAAAAAAAAGGTGCCTTTCAATTGAGATTCTCATAAATATATCCCCAGTTATGGCTGGCACAACTATCAGGGCCACCAATTTCTACCTCTTACAATTGAAATTCTTATAAATATATCCCCAGTCATGGCTAGTATCAGGGCCACCAATGTCTACCCCTTACATGATTTCGGCTACCAGGCCTGCTTACTACCTCTTTCATGGTGCCCCCCTCTCTTTTTCTATTCTTTTCTCCTCTGTTTTTTTTTTCTAGGTAAGTTGTTGTTTTATTGAGAAGAAGTAAGAGTCCTAGGATGAAGAAATACACCTAAATATAACTTGTACTACTCAAACATAAGACTATAAAATAATACAATCAGCCTAGTATAGACACTAGCTCAGCAGTCAGTCAAGCAGTAGAGTCTGGAGATCCATAGCCGTAAGGATTCTTGCTAGCCCAGTTCCACTGATCTCGGCACATTTCCTCTATACCATATTTTGCCCTGAAAAGACAACATATAATACAAGCATAAAAATGAGAACGCCAAAAAGAAGTCAAGTTATTATGATCATTATTATTGTAACTCCAGTCAATGGTTTTAATAAAACAGTACTTTTCAGTTGGATTGTCAGGTAATTCTATAATATAATGTATAAAAAATAAAATATTTTCCCTTTTTTTGTGTACTAATTATTTCAATAGAAACATAATTCAACAAAATATAATAATTTTGGCAAATAATAAAAATTAAAAAAAAAATACAAGGTTAGCAAAATAACAACAATCAAAAATCCAGTTTCAACAATCTTCAATATTATCATTATTATCCTCATAATTATTATCATTTTGATAGATATATAGGACATTATTATAACATTTTTTATAAGTATTATTATAGCATTGTGTTCCTTCAAGAAATAATATCCAACCCTCAGAAGAAATTATCACCATTTCACCATAACTAATAATAGTCGAGGGGCGCGCAGGTTGTCCCGGACACTCGGTTATAACAAAAAAAAAATAGTACTACTAAATATGTTCCCGAAACAAAAAATTCGATTCATGAGTCAGAAACTTTATTTGGTTTAATTCTCCACTCACATAAGGATTGATTAAAATAATCCACAGTGATTTTCATGTAGGTTAACACTTACTTCCACTTCAACTCATGTTCTGCTTTGTCTGTTGATGCATAAACAATCTCTGCATCACCAGGTCGCCGTCCAGATATCACCAGAGGAATTTTCTGGGACAAGCAGAGAAAAAATTATGAATGTTCACGTGGTCAGCTGGAAAACAAATCGACACACTTAAAACAAAAGGATACGTGTATATATATATATATATATATATATAGAGAGAGAGAGAGAGAGAGAGAGAGAGAGAGAGAGAGAGAGATCGTCAGTGTCAAACAATAGATGTCCAGAAAAAACCATCAGTTTTCCTTTATGTTTTGGAAAAATAGAGAACTGAACGACCTTTCTTGGGGTTAAAGCTCCTTGAATCAAGAGAAGATTTTGCAGAATCCCAGCATATTAAAGAGTTTCGAGAAGTGCAAGAAAGAACACATCAAGTTATTCCGAGGGTATGTTCAAAAATTGAATACATCCAGCAGTAGGATTCTGCTCCCCTTCACTAAATTTGGTGGATTGCATCTTACAAGAATCTAACTTTGGTCTACTTTTTAATAAACTTCACACCTCACAATCACATCCTCGTTTATTGGAATACGAAAAGAAAAACCCCTCCCTAAAAAATAAATTAAACTCAATTAACGAAGATGGGAAAAAACCCTAGTAGTTTTGCTCCAAAGCAGGAGACATGGAATCTGTGTAAGCAACTCCACACGCCATCCTAATTCTCCAAAGCATTCACTCCCCAACACAGTATTAGTGTCAACAATCTGGGGCCAGCAAAACAAATACTCAAAACAATTGGTCACTCATGGATCAGATGAATACTATGAAAATCTCACAAAACAATTGGGTGAATCAAGATACAAGGCTAATGACAAAACAAAAACTCACAGGAAATAGGTGGTTCAACCATTTCAAAGACTTTAGCGTGTAAGAAAATGAAAGTCAGACTTCAACAGTTTAATACCTTTCTGGATGCCTTCTCGAATGCGGCTACCATTTCCAAAACTGATGTTCCTTTCCCAGTTCCCAAGTTGTACACCTCACAACCTGCAGTTACATATTTCATCAGAATCAATGTTGTCAAAGAGTCAAAGACTAACCCCCCATTTGATATAAAGCAAACATGATAATAGCATCAATTTCATATTTCACACTTATACAATTCACCTAATAGCCATCAACCAACATTTAACTTTCCTGTTAGATTTAACATCATTGTTACATTCGACAACTTCAGGCTATTGCATTTACTACCCCATATACCATCAAGCTCATCTAATGTTCCAGTGACTATAAACAGCTTCCTCATTTTTCCATGTTCTAAACATTATTACAGTCTCCTACATACATCAGGCAGTCCCTCACAAGTCCTACCATGATATTTTGCAATGTCAGATATGTTTCACATTATTCATTTATCTTCACCCTACATGCGTTTTACTTTCAATGTGGCAGCCTAATTAAAACTGCTAGCCTGATACAATTAGCACATCTAATGAAGTTAAATTAGCAAATCAGCTAGAATTTCTACATAAAAAAGAAATAGGAAGTTCATCCATGGAAATTAACACCAGGAACGAAGAAAATAACAATTTCGAAGCACATACCTACAGAAGGATCAGATAGCTTGCACAATGCAGCAATATGCCCATCTGCCAAATCCACAACATGGATGTAATCACGTACCTGAAAAGTGGAGGGAAACGAGCACAATCAAGATGAAAACCTTGAATAAAAGCCGAAGAGTACGAAAAGAATACAATATCTAAAGTCGTGATGGTAGTTTTCTTTTTTTGTAAATCAGGTTCACCCCCCCCCCCCCTCGGGCACCTTTTTATATGTTATACCTTCACTGATAAAAAAAAAAAGAATACAATATCTAAAGCAACCAGACCCTAAGATTTCCCTCCCCTTCACAAAAGAGAACTAATGCACACCATACAAAATTATGTTCATTTTAATTTATCACACAAAGCCATAAGAATTTTTTTAAAAAAAAACAATTATATAAAAGGAATACCATGGAAGAAGCCGTGCAAATGACTGGTCCTTCCCCAGACTTTACAATGACATGGATAATCCAATCCCAAAGACTTCTTGAACTACGTGTGATATTTGGCCTACACTTCATTTCTTAAAATACAAATTGGGGTTGGCCCAAAATAAATTAGGGCAGTGTGCCTTTAAGCATGACCAAATTTTAATAATGACATCAGATATTGTAAGAAAACGAAACTAAGGCCTTTTTGCATCATGTAGTACATATACACTATTTTTTAATGAAATAAATGTACAAATAATTCCTCATAATTAGACATGATAAAGCATACTTGCGCGTACAAATTAAAATTGCAATCTAAAACAGGCTTACAAATGAGAAATTTGGTCAAAACAGAAATCATGGCATTGAAGACATACCCCTGTACCATCTTTGGTTGAGTAGTCATTTCCAAAAACTGTCAGTGCAGGACGCCTACCAACAGCTACTTGCTTGCACAAAGGGCATAAGATTGTTTGGTATTCCACACGGATCCTCGCCAATATGTCCACTAGGATGTGCACCAACTGGGTTGAAGTACCGCAGCAATATAATTTTCCATCCGGAATCTGATTGATAGATATCGCGGCATATTTCTTCAATAACAAGCTGTAAGGATCAACCTTGTTAGATAGCATTAGAAAATAGTATGAAAGGTGCTAGAGAAGAAAAGATTGAACCAAAAATACAGAAGCATTTTGTATGCATCAAAGAAAATGAAGATGCATTAAACAGAGCCGATACTACAAATTCTATATCCACGCAAATACAACATACCTTGGTTCTTCCATATGGATTTGTAGCAGATAGAGGGAACTCCTCTGTACATGGAACCACCTTTGGCCAACCATAAACAGTAGCTGATGATGAGAACACAAGCTGAAATATTTCCAAATTTTGAAAATCAGTCAAACAGGGATAATTTTTAGCCTAACATCCTATCCATGTAGTCTATAATAAGCAAAGTCATAACCCTTGGTGTTGGATAAGTTGAGAAAAGGCTAGATCGTAGCCATCCATTGTAAGGCCAACGACTCTTAAAGCCTTTATCCCAAGTATAGACTCAGAAAGCCTTTATCTCAAGTATTTGAGGAATTTTAAGGGCTAAAGGTTGGTGTTCAACAATCACATGAGATGGGGCCATCAACATGGGTCCCACTAACCTGGTCTACTCTATACGAGTGTTGGACACCATTTGAACACCAACATTCAGGTATTCAAATATTACTCAAATTTTAATATGAATTTAGATGGATAAATACCTTTTTGCAGCCATGGGCAGCCATGACTTCCAATAGAGTAATAGTACCAATAAGGTTGTTATTATAATACATCAATGGTTTTGCCACACTTTCACCAACTGCTTTCAATCCGGCAAAGTGAATAACGGCATCGAATCTGCAGTTCAAACATGCTAGACGTCATATAATTGATATTAACACAGATTAACTTGAAATCATTTTTAAAAACACTGTAGGTCAAATCATTAACAACAGCTTTGACGATGTTATATAATTGAGATTAACACAGATTAACTTCAAATCATCTTTAATTTTTAAAAATACCTAAAAATACTGCAGGTCAATCATTAACAACAGCTTCGACCTCAGAATCGAATGTTCTGACTTTTCAAGCCATTTGCTTTGATAAGAAATATATAATAATAAGATAAAAACTTTGGAACATATGCAGCACTTAAAAGGGAAGTATTAGTCAGAATTTCTTTAACATATCTTCAATAAAGTGCAAAACCGAAGAGTAACACTTACTCTGTTGAAGCAAAAAGCTTTTCAAGAGCGGGCTTATCACGCAAGTCCATCTACAAATAAAACCAGAATAGTCAACAGCATAGAAAAACATAACGCGGTGTTATAATCAATAAAATGTTAATAAAATTCAAAAGTTCAACTGCAAAGCCAGTTAAGTCTGATAAAAACTCAAATAGGAGAGATAAAATTCAAAATAGTGACCTTTCAATGAAATCTAACTTAAAAGACCAATTACAAAGTTTTGGTTGCGATCTGAATTCTCAAACTGTTTAGTAAACCTCGAATTGATAAAAGATACTATTTCCCATCAACGGTTTTCCTATTTTCTTTTGTCAACGGACATAGTAAAACATTGTTTAATCACTCTATTGTTATCAATCAAAATTTAAAAGAAGAAGAAGAAGAAGCAAGTATTTAACTATCAAAAACAAAATCAAGCCATATAAATAGATCAGAGTATTTTAAAACAAAACAAAAGTTTCATCACAGGAAAGGGGAGAAAAATCAAATCAAACATGTAAATAATTGAATACTAATAAAACTTCAAAAACTTTGAAATCCAAACACTAAACAAAGCCCCAATCATCAAATAAAACCTATATATACTATGCCTACACACATATATATACAAACATAAGATCGTGATCTGCAAATAGATGTTTAAAGAACCTGATGAAAGGAAAGGTTTGGGCCATATTCACCGGCGAGTTCTTGAACTCGTTTGATAGCGATTTCAGAAGAGTTATCGAGATTATCGACCACGACGGCCTTGTAACCGCCCAACAAAAGCTGAAGTACCGTGTGACTTCCAATATACCCAGCACCGCCGGTCACCAGTATGTTCTGCGCCATGGCCGCGATTGATTCACCCATAGAACAATGATTCCTATGCCTATATATATAATATATATGTGTGTGCGCGCTTATACAGCGGAGAACTGTGAGGCCTTGGACCGTAATTCACGAGAAACGGAACTGAATCGAAAAACTGACTTCCGATCGAAATTTATACACGTAAGTCGGACAAAAAAAATATGTGGAACTGAATCGAAATACTATTTTTTACTTTTTATTTTTGAGAAATCACCGGATTCGCCACGCGTCCATTTTGTCGTTTTCCTATCTGCTTCGAGGAGTCCTAATCCTCTGTCTCACGGCGCGAGAGATTCTCTAGGGTTGAGACGCAGGAACAATGTTTTATGCGTCGAAAATAATTTGACCAAAGTAACCTCGAATCTTTGGATATGTTTGGATAGGTTTTCAAAACATATTTTGAATTTTAAAACGTCTAATATGTGTTTGCAAGTTATTAATTTTAATGTTTTATAATTTAAATTATTATATTTAAATATATTTTTAAATTTTTTATAAAAATTAATTATAAAATTTTTAAAAATATTTTTTAAAAAATTAGATCTGAATTGCAATCCAAAATTAACATATTTGTCTATCCAAGTGGTGCCAAACAAAAATTTTCAGAAATATTTTTTAAAAATTAATTGACCAAATTATATTTGTCTTTCCTTTTTTCTTTTCCTTCTTCCTAGATTATAGGTTTGTCTTTTTTTTTCATATTTTATTTTTAAGTAAATTATACTCTGCTTCTCATAATTTTTAATAATTATACTAATTTTTTTTGAAAATTTTTAAATTAAATTGATATTTTTAAATTTTCTTAATAATACACAAATATTCCATTTCAATCAATTTTTTTAATCAAAATGACAAAATTATTTCTCTTATTTTATTTTATTCTATTTTTTCCTTTATCAATTATGAACAATTTTTTTTTAAACTTTTTTCAAAGAATTTTTTTTAATTTTATATAAAAATAAATTAAAGGTAAATAACTTATTTTTATTTTATATAAAAATAAATTTAAGATTTTAATCAATATTTATTTGAAAAATTAAAAAAATGGTCAAAATTAAAAAAATTGGAAAAAAAAAACATAAAAGGAAAAATTTTGTCATTTTGAAAAAAAATTAACTGAAATGAGATATTTGTATATTATTAATTAAAGTAAGGAAGATCAGTGTAATTTCATAAGGTTCAAGAAATGTTAGTGTAATTGTTAGAAACTTCAAAGGAAATGATTGTAATTCATCATTTTCTATAAAGGAAAAAAAATCAATCATATTTTTCCTCGTAATTAAATAAAATAAAATAAAATATTTAAAAAAATTGGAAATATGAAAAAAAAATTACATATAAAATAAAATTTGTCTTCGAAATTTATCTAATGTTTTCTCTCTATTTTGCATTTTGCAAGAATGGCTTTACGTGAATCCCACCCCACTTGGTTTTCTTTGGAGGTTGTTTATAAATAACTTTAACAAATGATGGGTGCACTATTAAGCATTCTTCTCTTATTTATAAAAATTAAGCATTCTAGTTTAAATTTGGGTTTTTTTTTTTTATGCCATATACGTAATGGTCAAATATAAAATCATTATAGTTTTATTTTTTTATCACAATGTTTCCCAAAGTTTTCAATTTGTCGTAACAAAATAGTCATAGAAAGCTAATTAAAGGGAATGATAGAGATACAAGTTAATTTAGGTCGGGAATTTTATTCAAGTGATGTAAGTACTAATTTAGGATTAATATTCGAATGTGTGACCAAGTGGTAAAAACATTGAGGATAAAATTTAAGGGTCTGGATTTCAAGTCTCTTCTTTATCGTTCATTGGCAGTTGAAGATGAAAGAACGTGTTTAGCTGTCACCGAGAGAAGAACTTAGTCTGATGTACGTAAGCTGGTTCAAAATACCTTTGATCGATTCACTCTCTACGTTTTTCTCCTTCCCAAATCATTGTATCAAAAAAAGATATACTGGTTAATTTCCACACATCTATATATAAGAATCAACAAAATCACTAGAATCACCATTCAAGAATTATAATAACAACAAACAAACATAACATAGCTGAAATTTTTTTGCTAAAATCCCTTCTCTTAGGAATTTTGGGGTCAAAGTTTCCGTGTGTAAATTGAATTGCCTTTCCTTTCTTTCTTTCTTTCCTTTTTTTTAGTTGAAAAAGGAGAGTTTCATTTATTGATCATTCCTAACTTTAGGTTGATTGCCACGAAAGTTGAGGATTTTTCATTCCTTTTGCATGACTGATCTGGTGAAGGTGCATATGCAAAGATCCGTGTTTGGCAGTTGGAAAGTACAATGTAAAGAGGACTTTTGCGTGTATCTGTATGTGAATTTTTTATTTTCTATTTTTAAACAACAAGATGTAAAAAGAGTCGGTGGATCGAATTCATCCTTATCCCTGATTTGGTTTGTTTGTTCATGTATCCAGAAACTTCCAAATTTGTTAATTAACTTAATTAGTAAAGTTTTTGGATCGAATTCATCCTTATCCCTCATTTGGTTTGTTTGACCATGTATCCAGAAACTTCCAAATTTGTTAATTAACGTAATTAGCAAAGTTTTTAATTGATAATAGTATTAAAGATCTTTAATAAATAAGGAACGTTTTGACCCTCCTGTTGCTTAAACTGTCAAACAAGCCATAAATAAATCATTAATATGTTAATTAACTTAATTAGTAAAGTTTTGACCCCCCAGTTGCTTTAACGGTTAGACAAGCTATTATTAAATAAAAAAAAATATATAATGAAATTCGAGAAGCACGAAACATTTAGGATTAAAAGTGTCTTGAAGGTTATTTTAGTCTAATGAATAATATTTTTTAACGGTGTTAAGATGAAAGTTAACAATTGAATTTTTTTGTATTAAAATTTTTTCTTTGGAGTCTTTTAGATATAAAATATATATCATGGGTGTTTTGAATTGAAAATTTTATTTTAAGGATTTTTTAAATTTTTTTTCTAATTTTTATTTAAACGATTAGACAAGCTATTATTAAATAAAAAATATATATAATGAAATTCGAGAAGCACGAAACATTTAGGATTAAAAGTGTCTTGAAGGTTATTTTAGTTTAATTAATAATATTTTTTAACGGTGTTAAAATGAAAGTTAACAATTGAACTTTTTTGTATTAAAATTTTTTTTTTGGAGTCTTTTAGATATAAAATATATATCATGGGATGTTTTGGATTGAAAATTTTATTTTAAGAATTTTTTAATATTTTTTTCTAATTTTTATTTGAAAGAAACACAATATGTCATTCAAACAATGCCTATTTGACTTGAAAAAACGTATTTTAATTAATTAATTAATTAAATTAAAATGATATCGAAAAATATAAATGACAAAAGAAGGAAGGAAAAAAATAAGAAGAATTAATTCATGGGACAAGATTTTTTTTTGGGTTGGTCAAACATTATAATTTAATTTGATTGGTGAATTCATCATCTTGAATAGATTCATCTAAAGAAAAAGTTTAAGGTATCAAAATGATGTTTGAAATCATGAATATTCATCATTTCAATATCATTCATATTGATCATTTCAATAAAACCTAGAAGTAATCATGCAAAAATAAAATATGGTATGATTTTCTATTATTGTAAATGGTCCCAACCAATTGATGACTTTGTACATTGAAATATTATGTCAATTATAAATGGAATCATTCAATTTCAAAATATGTCCAAATAAGCCCTTAGAGAACCAAATCCTGTGTTTTAATCTTGTTCCTTTTTTGCTCTTTTGCTTAAATAAAACAAAATAAATAAAAAAAATAGAAGTAATATTTGATTATTTTTTTTATACAATAATGTGGAGAAGGGAATCAAATTCATGTTATTTGTATGGAGAGTGGGTATTTACATTGCTTAGATAAGACATTGATCATATAATTTGATTTATTTTATTATTTAGAGATGATTATAAAATATAATTTTATCTTTTACTTTTTATTTTTAAACCAAAAAATAAAATTTAAAAAGTTATTTTTTTATTTATTAAAAAAACCATTACCAAATGAAAACTTAATTAATGCTAATCTCAAACACCAATTTAATATATCCCGTTAAAAATTTGTCATACCCTATTTTTGTTAGAATAAATTTGAAAGAAGTTATATTCACTCGTTAGGATTTGAAGTGACGGCACTCCACACCACCCAATCCCTGATTATATAAAATAAAATAATTAAAAAATGTGTATTACATAATTAATATTTGTAATAATATTTTTTAGTTATTCATTAGAAGTTTAGACAAATTTAATAGAATTATTATATATTTGAAAAAAAATAATATTAATATAATTTTCTATTGACATGTATATATATATATATTTTATTTTAGCCCATATAATATTTTGTTTAAAATATGTTAATTATAATTAATTTAATAAAAAAATAGGACTCTAATATAGACCCACCAAACTTATCATAAGATTTAAACAAATTTAAAAAAAAAAAAAAAAAAAAAAATTCACGGACTGAATTGAGGAAGGGATACCGCCCCATTGCCATCCTGGCCCAGGGTATATTATCCTTTTAATTAGTTTATTCTGCGTCCATACACATCACATTCCATTTTAAAATAAATGTTTAGGGCATATAGAAACAGTGACTCAATGAAACACTCACCTGAAAGGAATAGAAAATGAATAAATTATGGGTCCCATTGTGAAGTTACTTGCAGCACTCGCAGAGTATTGAATAATTTTTTTCAGTCATTTTGTCATCAAATCAATTGATCTAGCGGATAAATTATTTATTCGTCTCGATATATTATATCGGAATTAATGAGTATCGATTATTTTAATAAATGATTTACATATTTTATTAATGTGATTGATGTTTATTGGATCAGGTCTAATACACACAGGACTCAATGAATATATATATATATATATATAAATTATTTATTGGTCTCGATATATTACATCGGGGTTAATAAGTATCGACCATTATAATAAATGAATCACATATTTTGTTAATGTGACTGATGTTTATTGAATCGGGTCTAATACACAGGGGACCCATGAATATATATATATATATATATATAATGCAAACATTAGGACCACTCTTTTAAAAAATTCCCTGGCATCTAATTCGGAGACCCAATTACATCTGAAGGAATCAAAGAAAGCTATCCTAAAAAAATGGTACAAGTTGGCACATGAACCAGATGCACTCCTATCCTAATAAACCTTCTAACTAAATCATGTTAATGTAATTAAGCTGTGAAATTTGGTCAATAGTTGAAATCTTAAATTCTGTTTGGTTTTTAAGTTGATGGTTGAATAGAAAAGGAAATGACATAGAAATGAGATTTAATGTGAAAGTGACTTCTTATGAAGATGTTAGCTAACTAACTTATTAATGCCATTTTGTATTTATATATTTTGTGGGGGAGTGGGGGGCTGTTTTCTCTGAAAAGGGACGTCAAAAGTTAGGGACATTGCATGCAACTCATGGGCTTTTGGATTTTGTTTTCTGACACGTAATCTGAATCGTTATGATTCGTGAAATAGGAATATAAATAGTAACTTGTTACAAAATGTGATACACTAAAAGTAAATTTTTTCGAATCACTTTATTAGAATAAAATATATTTATTTAAAAATGTAATATATTTTTTAATTATATTTATAATAATAATTATATATTTATATTGAAAAATTTTTAACAAATTTAAACCATTATAAAATAAAAATCTTAATAATATATGTATGTATGTATTTTATTGTTTGTTGTATAGATTTTTTTTAAAAATTTTGATATTTTAAATTAGAACGCTAAATCTTGCATCTCAACTTAAAGTCTCCATTTCTGTAAGAAATAGATTAATGATTAAGATCTGAAACTATATCATGTCACTAGAGGCGACAAATGTTATCTTAACTCGTCAATCCCCATCCACTAATAAACAGATATGGATAACTCATTTAGTTAGCGAGTCATAAACAGATTAGATAATAACGAACTCGTCAATTTAACGGGTCAATACGAGTTGAATATGTGTGTTTAGCAAATTGAGAATGAAAAAAAATAAAATAGTATAAATATATATATATATATCTCCATTATAGATATATATAAGAATATATAATAACAATATTACATATATATATATATAGTAGTATTACATATATACATGAACTATCTATATATCAATATATGTAATATATATTAACTATATATATATATATTATACTAGCTATCTATATAATTGTAACATATATTAATTATCCACACACACACACATATATATATATATATAATTATTTATTGTATAACAAAAGAAATCAAAAATTTTAAAAAAAAGAGTTATAATATAAAAGAATTTTTATCACCAGTAATGGAAGAGAAAAGTATAAAAAAAAGAAATAAGATGGGAATACAGATAATATACAAGTATTTTTCATGAGAATAATTTTTCTTGCGGAGAAATAAAAGTGACATTTTTCGGAAAAAAAAAATAGTTATATGGAACTAAATTTTTAAAAAGAAATTTCTCTTTCTTGCTAACCAAACTCTTAATAAATTTTATATTTATCTCTTTCTTTCATTTTTCACTACTTTTTATCTAGCTAAATGAAACCTTAGAATAAAAAAAAAAAAAATAACTAGTTTGATTTAAGTTAATCAGATTTGTATGTGAGTCAATCCATTTTAATCCGATTTATTTTTAACTCGTCTAATCCACTCATTTTACCAGGCTTCCATGTCACAAAGAATCTTATTTGAGGAGAGAAATCCTATCCCATGATTCCCATCCGTACGCTTGAAGAGACATTACTCGAGGAGGAGAACCTCCGGCTTCCTTTAAAACGGCTAATGAAACCTAGCCGAAATTTGTCAGAAGAATTACTGGTTTCTACGAGGCATATAATGATTTTTATACCAAATTAGAAATAAGAGGAGGAGAGAAAAATATATACAAATTTATTAAGATGAGGGATAGAAAAATAATTTTTTTAATAATATTAGATACATATAAAGAGTAAAAATTGAAAGTATTGCTAAATGATGATGAAGTTAAAGATAACTCTTTAACTAATAGAAAAAATATATTTTTTCGTAGACTTAACGTGTTCAAGTTCAAAAACTTCTTTGAGAAAGATAAAAATTAGTAAAATTTTAGGATCAGATTGGTATTTTTATTGAGGTTTGAAAGTATTTACCTGAAGTAGGCGTGTCTCGACTAACAAATTTATTTAATAAAATCATAAGAACTTAAAAAATACATGATATGTGGAGTAAAAATATTTTAGTAACTATATATAAAAATAAAAGGAATATCCAAAATTGTACAATAAATCGTTGCAATAAATTAATGAGTCATACTATGAAATTTTGGGAGAAAGTGATCAAGCATTAATCAAGACTTGAGACAATTGTATCATAGAATCATTTTGGATTTATGTCAAAGATATCAACAATGGAAATTATTTACTTATGAAGAAGAATTATTGAGAGTTATTGAGAAATAGGAAAGATCTTCACATAGTATTCATAGATTTGGAAAAAGTCTATGATAGAGTTTCTAAATATCTAATATGATAGGTTTTAGAAAAGAAATAACTTACAAAATAACAAAAGATATGTCTAATGGGATGGTCACAATAAAAGGACAAATGTTGGAGAAAAAAGAGAATTTTTTATTACAATAAGTCTACATCAAGGGTCAACATTAAGCACATTCCTTTTTGCTTTAATAATGGATGAGTTGAGTAAGAATATACAAGATAACGTTCTATGATATATTCTTTTTGCTAATGATATTTTTTAATTGATTAAACTAAAAAGGTATAAATGACAAATTAGAGATTTGGACAGAGACTTTAAAATCAAAAGGATTTAAGGTAAGTAAGACAAAAATTGAATATCTTAAGTGTAATTTTAGTAAAATTAGTAAAACAAATGGGAATGGAGTGAAAATTGAAAATCAAGAATTAATAAAAAATGAAAAGTTTTGTTATCTAGGTCCACTTATTTATCAAGAAGGAGAAATTAGAGATAATGTTATCCATGGAATTAAAGTAGCATTGGTTAAATGGAAGAGTTCATCTCGGTTATTGTGCAATTGAGGTATACTTTTAAAATTGAAAGATAAATTTTATAAAACAACTATTAAACTAACCATATTGTATGGAACATAATATTAGACAATTAAGAAATAACATATTAATAAGACAAGTGTAGCCGAAATGAGGATATTAAAATGGATGTGCAGTAAGACAAGAAAATATAGATTTACGAATGAACATATTCATGAAATGGTAGGAGTAGCACTTATAGGAGATAAAATAAGAGAACATCGGTTAAGATGGTATGGTCATGTAAAACGAAGACTAATAAATGCACCAAAAAAGAATAACGACATAGTAATTAAAGTAGCATTGGTTAAATGGAAGAGTTCGTCTTGGTTATTGTGCAATTGAGGTATACCTTTAAAATTGAAAGATAAATTTTATAAAACAACTATTAAACTAACCATGTTGTATGGAACATAATGTTAGACAATTAAGAAATAATATATCAATAAGATAAGTGTAGTTGAAATAAGGATATTAAAATGAATGTGCAGTAAGATAAGAAAATATAGATTTAAGAATGAACATATTCATGAGATAGTAGGAGTAGCACAGAGATAAAATAAGAGAACATTGGTTAAGATGGTATGGTAATGTAAAACGAAAACCAATAAATACACCAAAGAAGAATAACAATATGGTTAATATATTAATATGTGGTCTAACAAAAAATAAAAAAAATGACGAAATAAGATTCATGTAACTAACTCTAAATAATTGAGATAAAATTTTAGTAAGTTTGAGTTTTCATAAGAATGAAAGTCTCTTTGTCTTCTATAATTACATTGCTTTATTTTAGACAAGGTTTTAAAAACCGGACCGGACCGGAACGGTTCACCGGTTCAACCGTCGACCGGTCCAAGGAACGGTCCGGTGGAACCCCAAAAACTGTTCCAACGCCAAAACCGGGCTTAAAAGGCAAAACCGTCCGAACCGGGCGGTTCAACCGGTGAACCGGTCGACCCGTCACTGGGTCACCGGTTCGGACCGGTTCGCCTCTTCCTATATATATAAAAAAAAAACCCACGGAATGGCCCTAATTTCTCTATTCTCACTTTCTCAGATCTGAGATTTCTCTCAGTTCCCATTTTCGGATTTTCCCTTTCTCTTCATCTCATCGCTTGAAGTCTTGAACTGTTCGGACTCCCACCGCACGGCGACGGCGACCACACGGCGACAGTGACTCGCGTGATGATGGTGGCGATGCGATGGTGCGATGGAAGCGACGGGCGGTGCGATGGAACTATTCGGATTTTCCCTTTCTCTGTTTCGGGTGATGATGGTGGCGGTGCGATGGTGCGATGGAAGCGACGGGCGGTGGTGATTGTGGGAGAGGATGGTTACGGTGGAGGTGCGGTGGCTGTGGGTTCGGCTGGGGTCGTGGTGAAGGCGCGGGGGTTATGGACTGTGGTGGTGGTGCGGCTGGGGTGGTGGTGATGGTTCGGCTGTGGTGGTGATGGTGCGGCGGTGGTGGTGAAGGTGCGGTGGTGATGCACTGATGGTTATGGAGTGATTGGAGTGTGGTTTTATTTTGATTTTCTAAAATTCATTTTTGTAAAAAAATTATATAATTTAGTATTTTGTATAATTTTTAATTTAAATATTAATAGTATTTATTAAATTATTAATTCATAGGTTTGATTCCGTGATGAACTCCAGGATTTCTTGAACGGTCCGGTTTGAAAACATTGATTTTAGATGATCTAAAACAATATTGACCAGGCCATATCCAGAGTCTTCATATATGTTAAATGTCAGAGAGAATGATTCAAGTGAAGCGGACATGCCTTTTTGAGATTTTCAAGCTCCATGATTTGTTGTATCTGTTCAGCAATACTTTCTTCCAAATAGAAACGATTGAGTTAAATCAGTCTGCCTAAAAAGTTGAAGGCACTCACTATAGTAGTTCACTCTTGCACCCCACACTGTAATGTGATTTTGTGTTTTTGTGTGTGCATATGGAGGTAGGAGTACACACATTAAAAAAAATTTGGATCACACACAGCACAACACAAAAAGCTAAATAGTTTTCACATGTTACTCAGATCAAAGCCGGGAACAAAACATAATAAAGTGGTGCAGACTGCATATTCTTAATCGCTTTAGCTGCAAGAACATCATAGTCCATCTTAATCTCAATTTCAATCATTGAAGATATCATAGTCCATCTTAACCTCAATTATCTACAAGAGAGGCCTTTATAGGTTTGATCTTTTGTTTAACTTTTCAATGACTACCATAATCGGTACTTTTTATTGAAGATATTGCTTCAGATCGAGATAGAGAGAGGTGTAGAAGATCAGAAGAAGTTTTTCTATTATTCCATATAATTTCTCGTTACATCACTGTTGTTTATATATAATCACTTTGTATGTTATTCTCACTAACCAACCAACTGAATTAAGTTATAACTTCCTAACATATTCTTTCTTCCTTTGTTACAGTGGAGCCTTGTGGTTGTATCCAGAAATGGCTGAGCTGGACCATGTGCTCCAGTATGAGCTGGATTATCAGTTGGTCTATCAGCCCCCTGCAAATTGATGGAGGATGATCATTGAGCATCAGTTTGGAATATAGCTTATGAAACCGTGGCTTGGAGGGGCCCTTGGTAAACAAATATGCAATTTGGTCTCAGTGGATAAGTAGTGAACAAATAGTAGATTTCGAATGACCTGTTCACCCACATAGTGGAAGTCAATTTCAATATGTTTTGTGCAAGCGTGGAAGACTGGATTAGAAGCCAGTGCAAGTCCTGAAGCATTATCACAATACAGAGTTGGTGGAATGCCCCCCCAAGTTATGGGATTGGCACCTAGGAACAAGATGAAGCCTGTTGTGGATCACCTATCTGATGGATCCCCCCCCCCCCCCCCCCTAGAGATGTCAATTTGCCTTACCCCGTCAAGCAATTGCCCCGCCCCATCCCTAATGAGGTGGGTATGAGGTGTTCATAAACGGAGTCGAGATATGACTTTTAAAATTCCGTCGGGTTCAGGACGGGTTCGGGAGATGGTCACCCCGCCCCATTGATATATTAATTTTTATTTATTTATTTTTATATATATTATATTTACCAATAAATAACACTATATAAAATTAGTTTTAAAGTTTTTCATATCACATTCATATATTTTTTTTGTATTAGTTATTTTGGCAAAAAAAAAATTAATTTACTTATCAAAATAAAAGTTTTAACTTACTTAAAATATATATATATATATATATCTATATATTGGGATTCGGGGCGGAGCGGGGTGAAGTCGGAAAATATAAATGAGGTCGACGGTCGGGATAAACCTCTAAACGAGGCGGGTGGGGTCGGAAGCAAAAAATATAAACGGGGTTGGGGAAGGGTCATCTCGCCCCAAACCCATTCCTCCCCCCCCCCCACCCCACACACACACACACACACACACAAAATCAGCATTTGTATAGCCTGTAAGAGACTAAAGGGTTGGACACATAATGAAGGCCAAGGGAGGTTGTGTACTGCTTTGAAGTGAAGATCAGTAAGTTGATGCATAAATTGGCAGACTCGATTAATTTCTCATTACATCACTATTATTTATATCTAATCACTTTGTATGCTATTCTCACTAAATAACCAACTGAATTCAGTTATAACTGCCTAAAAGATTCCCTCTTTTGTTTGTTACAGTGGAGCCTTGTGGTTGCATCTAGAAGTAGCTGAGCTGGGCCATGTGCTGCACAATGAGCTGGATTATCAATTGGTCTATCACTTTTCTCAACTTTATTCGAACTTGTAGTTTAAGGACTACAGTTTGTGGTGGAGGGGAGGGGGGTGGGAATACGTACAACTGCATCACTCCTCCTTGAAAGGAAAAAGTTATAAAACAGTGGATTGTATATATGTTTAATAGTTAAATGCAATGTTGACAGCCAAAAGCAGTGGACAGAACTGCATCTGTACCTGCTCACCAGGAGACAATCCCACTCGACAAACATTGGCAATCATTCTAAGGGCATCCAAAACCCTTATTCATGATGCAAGACCCTGAACTAAGAATGTGCAAGTGTTTACATCTGGCCAGGACCACTTCCATCTCTCAAGGGGGGACCTTTTTCACTAACAGCTGTTCCTGGATCAAGTATCAAAGTGTTGATAAATTAATATCACACCAGAGAAATTTCAAATAAATGAGTTGTAATATTCAAAGTGACAAGCACTAATCATTGAAATTCAAACTAGTAAGGGCTTCAGTTTCTCATTTACCTCTCTAATTGTTGGTTATCCCTGCTTTCAGAATGTAAATTCTAAAGAAAAAGGTAAAAAAAAAAAATTGAATTGAGCTGTTATGTTTAGAGACTTTAGACAAGATTTGAGACACTTTAATTGAATTACACCATAATGCCATGTATACAATATGTGGGTGAAACACAGTGAACAAACCTGCCAACCTCAAGAGTACCACCAAATTCACGGAAGAAGAGAACTAATTCCATTTCCTAAAGTGAAAACAAATACTATAAACATGGCATTTTGTAGTATATGATATGATGATGGTGGTGATCAAGATGGCACCAGAGGAGCTGGTGGAGGCGAATTGTATCAGAATTGATCTGACGGTGTGTTGAGTGGGAGAGAACTTATTAAAGAAAAGAATAAGGGTTCAGTTATTTATAGGCTTTGCATGTCTTGAATGGTAGTTTTCATGCATTTTGACGTCTTCCATGATCACGTGCTGCCTCCCTAGTCTTCCGTAACCATGATCAATTAACCAGAATAACAACTACAGTAACATACAAACTTCATCTAAATACTAGAGATTCATCAAGTTAAAGCTTCAAAACAAGTTAATTTAAGTTTCAAAACTTCCAAGATTAGGAACGGAACAACTCTAAGCATATATATATATATATATATATACACACACACACACACACACGCTAGTATAGACGACGAAGGAAAATACCGGGATCAAAGCTAGAGCGCATGGCAGAGAAAATTGACAATGCTAAGTCGGCATTGTTCTGATCAAGAGCGGTGGATACAATTAAACAACAACAATCAGAAGCGCTGACAACAACACCGCGTCTCTTAGTCTTTTCAACGATCACATCCAAGGCTTCATTGGCATCCTTCGCTGCCAATACACGATTAATGAATTCATCATCTAGCAACGGGAAACAGAGCCCTCCGCGACCTCATTTTCGCTCTAGCTTAACCAAGCAGAGATTGTCGAAAATGTTTGGTTTTGAATGGGAGATCTTTCGCAAACTACTGGCACTTAACAGAGGTGTCGGAGAATTTATGTATTTGACAGGCATACTGCAGCAATACCAAGAAATAACAAAATCCTTGGCGTTGAACTTTGCGCGGTTTTTTCGACTTTGATGATTCATGTGAAAAAAATTCTAATTCTAAAAATCAAAGAACCAAAGATGATAAAACTTCTTCTTAGTGGAGCTGCGGGGAATCGAACCCCGTGCCTCTCGCATGCGAAGCGAGCGCTCTACCATATGAGCTACAGCCCCCAACACGTTTGTTATTTAGTCCTACTAGATACTCTCTCTCTGTCTCTAGAAAGAGAAATAATTAGAACATGGACTTTTCTCCTTTACTATTTTTTTTCTAAATAAAATTAAATTAAGCCCATACCTTTTGTCTTCTCAACTAAATTTTTTTCTTCTCTTTTAATAATTCCCTTTTCTCAATCAAATGTTTCATTATAAATGTTTTTCAGCCCATAAACTATTGATTTATCATCAAGTCACAATTGTGATAAATGATTCTTTGATCTGATTTAAGGGTTTGGATATGAAAACTTTATATTTTAGACTACTTCCTTAATCCAGTCAACCCTAGAGTTTTGCCTACAAAGAATTTCTTTTTGGAGTAGGCCCAAGGTAGAGAGACATGGCCCAAGCCCGTGAAGATATTTGAATTTCAAAGATTCTGCTCGTGCATAGGGAAATTGTTCAAACCACGAAACCTAGTCATTTTTGTATCCATTCTCCCGCAATGGTAGATCTAGAGGTTTTGCTGGGGGGCAAAAATGTATATACAGTAGTAGGAAATTTATAGATAAATCAAAAAAAAAAAAATTGAAGGAGATATTTCTAAATTTTAGTAGGAAAAAAATTTTACTCGTGGCTGGGGTCTGCTACTGCTCTCTCACGCTTTTAGGTGCTACTAAGGGGAGAGAGAGGAATTTGTTTCCTCATTCCTGTATAAGAAATAAATGAGACATTCAATCGGGAGCTACATTAGCACAAAAGGAGAAATTTGTGTTGCCTCCAATAGTAACACAAATAGCTGCACCAAAGACACAACCCAGGTCGACCGGGTTGTCGTGGGATTCTATGAGATGCCTAAGGCAACTATCTGAGAGTATTTTGTTGCACCACAAGCCTCAGCCAATTTGTGAAGCTGTTGTCCATATGATCAATGACTACTACTCTTCTGAATCCCATCTATGAGATGAGCCTCTCATTTTTTCTAGAGTAAGCGGTATGTTGCAGAGCTTGAAGAATGCTCATTTGGTGACGCGTGGAGAGAAGATGGACCACAATACCTAAAACCAGAGCTATCAAAGTGTCACCCGAAAAACTAATAGGCTAGACAAAAGTGTCACTTCTTATTTTCACTACTTTTCAGAAGAATACTTTTATCACACTACTTCTGAAAACAGACCTTCTCCTTTTTCCCATACTAAACCATCCACGCACGAAACCATTTTAGGACCATGCAAAGGTTAAAGCCCGGCCAAAAAACAAAGGCCGAGCTTAAGCACCACGGCTAACGAGCTCAGCATCCAAATGTCACCAATAATGCTCACAAGCCTTACATACTGTATAGCAAACTACCTTCACATGGAATTCTTATGAACCAAATTTTGGTGGACAGGCAACTCGAAAAAAACAAACAAACAAATCTCTCTGCTCAACAGGTAGAAATCATCAATAATCTCCCGAATGCTAGAACTGAGTGCCAGAGTAAATGAGCTAAAAGGAGTGCCAGTGTAAATGAGCTAAAAGAGATAAAAGTAAAGGCAGCAAAATAAGCTTGAAACAATAACAATCAATCACATCAAAGATAAGTCCAAGGTTCTGCACTAAAGTTGCCCCAGAACTTAGAACTTAAATCTCGAAAAGTAACGAGAACACAGATTTCTTGTATGCAACCAAGGATCCTAATCAAGCTGTCCAAGTAGCTAGCATCAGCTACCAAATCGACCTCTTCTTGTATGCAACCAAGGATCCTAATCATGCTGTCCAAGTAGCTAGCATCAGCTACCAAATCGACCTCTTCCCCACTGCTGCCTTTGCCCGCCACCGCCGTTCTGTCTTCCACCATTATTCTGTACCCTCATCCTCTGCTCCTTCATGTTCGCAAACAATGAGTCCAATGTTTGAGGCCTCTGCTTGGGCACCACCTTCACTTCTTGTGGCTGCTACACACCAATAAAAACCTAGTCAAAATTTTCACTCCACATGAACCCAGTATGCATCCTCAACTTACTGAAACAACTGCCATTATCAAGATAAATCTAGCACAAAAAACTTATTTGAGGAAACAACCATCAACTAATTGATAAACAGACATACTAAACAAGAACCAGATTTCTACAAGTGCAACACTATATTAGACCATCAACCCAAAAAGGGAACAACGTAGTCTCTGTCCTTGTTAAACACCTGCCAAAAGAAAGGCTAAATATTTCGACCACATATTCCAGGTAACAACATGCATGCTCAAGAGGTTATCACGACACATTTGACATCTTACAGGCAGATTACATTTAAACATTACACCTCCAATAAATGCAGGATATAAACAATAATACCTTTACAGCAAAACCACCTTTTGCAGCCATCCTCTGAACTGGTGGAGCCCCAACCCTGCACGCAAAAAGCAAACTACAATTTGAGGACTAAAACAGTGATATCCTTTCAAAAAAACTGAACTCCAAACAAGAGGAATGAGAACCACCCAACATGCCAAGCAAAAAAACTGATCAGTTGTCATAACCTCCAAAATATATAGATTCACTAGATTGAGAGTACTTACCATCGTAACTTATTTCTATTTCCAATTAACAGAAAGATAAGACAAACCATAGAAGTGACTGTGAATATCAATTATCTTCAGGACAGTTTTCTAATTCTGCAAGCTCCCATCTAATTGAACACAGTGATCTGAAGTTAGTCACAACAAAAGCATGTTTGCTGTAACCAAAACCTGGAGAGCCGACCTTCATGGAGAGGCAGAACGAAGGAAACCATATGGCATTGTCTCCTTAGCAATCAAGATACAGGATATCTTCTCCTGACCATCACCCAAACTCAGCATAGAGAACAACTTAATACGTCACCCAAAAGCCACAACAGCTTTGCTAACAAGTTCACAATCACCTGACCATGCATAACTTCAACTATAAGAAAACCAAGAGGCATTACCAATCCAGCTGCCAGCCAACAAAGGTTCCTGAAATGAGATGGTATGCCCAAGACTCCCAGCACTCTTTACATCACGTGCCATTTTCACAACCATCTAGCCCCAACGTTTCCCAATAATCATCAATCACATTAAGGTAGTAATTCCAGAGGCCTGAAGAGCTTGAATTTATGTTCAGATTGTTATTGTGTCAATTTCATACAATGCCCTTGGAAGCAGATGAAAACCAATTATCTAGGCAGCAGAAGACAAAAAACTAATGCTTGGAGTTCATGACTGAGGACTAGAGAAACCCAGCAAGTTCCTAAAGAAGGTCCATCGGATTACTTACGCAACAAAAAAAGGATGAAGTGCCTTACTCCTGCATCATTATCTTCCCAATTAGAACATAAAGCCAAAATCCATCAACGGAAGCTCAATAACCAGATTGGTGGCGTGGAGGAAAGTTTAAAGCAGAATGAATAAACCAACCACACTTACTGCATGCCATGTATAGATGATCATATAGCACAAGCAAAACGCAACAGACCTCTCCAAGTAGAAAGAGATGCTTCCACGAGGATAAACTTTCTAATGAAACAATAATTAAAAACCAAGAAACTTGCAGAACAGAAGCCAGAAATAACCAGCCACAGGAAACCACTACCAGTTAACAACTGGAAAACAGGAAAAAAGAGTATCCTATCATGCCTGTGAGCCACTTAAATGCACAACGCTGGCATAACCATCACATGTAATACTCTCCCTGAATTGCGTTGAATCCAGTAGATCAAACATTTACACACGGTCATTTACCCATCACCTTAAAATCAAAACCCTTTTCCTCGCCCATTCTATTTTCCTTCAACAGCCAACCGACAAAAACAGTACAACTTCGATTCAGGATATAGAATTGTCGATTACAAATTCTATGTGTGATCCCCAACTTATTAACCAACTGCAGACACCACAAATATCTAGCTTAAATATGCAGGAATTCTTTTTAGGATGCCAAAAGAGTGCATAGCTACTTGGAAAAACTCCCAAATTGGAAGCTTGCCACTCGCACCCAACCAACTATAGAAGTTCCATCAATAGTATGTAATTTAATGTATCAACCAGAAGCACATGGCAAAGTCATCAATGACAGAGAAGAACCACGGTTTACCTGCAACAAATCCACAAGAAAAGTTTCTTTTAGAATATCGTCAGTCATTAGCAAAACATAATCAATGTAGTCATCATTGTCATTTCCACTACCAACCAGAAATTATACCGACAGTGTTATTGTTATTTTTCCATTAGGGAATAATAATACACAATCAAGCTCTAAAGTACCTCAGTTTATTCACATTAACAGACCGGCCTCGATTGAATGCTCTGTTACGAATAGGAGCAACTACAGCCTTCCGGGCAGCCTCAGTTGCCAAAGGAAATTGGTTCACCTGGAAATTTGACCTCCTCTGAGCAAGAGCAGCCTACACCCAAAAGAATTGAACAAAAACATTAGGACAAAAAAAAGGGTCAATATAAATTGGGAGAAACACCATCCACTTCCATCCATACAATGAAAGTATTATGATGCATATAGCTGTTCCTTAGCAAAATACCTGTCTAAGAGAGGATCTAGAATCCATAAACCGCCGCACCTTTGCAGATTTTTCTTGGGCAGCATTGTTCAAGAATTTTTGACTTCTATTCTGTAGACATTAATATATAAAACCTATTTAGGATTAGATACCATACAGTTTCATAAATAGCAGTATTGCAACAGTGCAGAACCAAATAAGTTGATGTACTGTCAAAGAGGAAAATTTCTTACCGAAACTCTTTGCTTCTTGGCTTTAGTTGTGGTCCCTTTGGACATTTTGATAATATCATCTGTATTATATAATAACAGCAAGGCACAAGTTTTTAGTAATCAACAGAAGAATAAGAAAAATTATCAAACACAAGAAGCAGAATGCAAGAGATGCTGATATGCACACCTAAAGTCATGTCCATTTTCTTCTCTGTGAGTGCAATTGCCTCACTGGTCAGTGGTTTAGCTGCTGCCATCTGATAGAAGAAACGGAATAAGTCATGGTAAACCAAAAGAAGTAAACCAATGTAAAAATACAGAATGATATATTAATAAAAAGCATGTATAATTTAAGATAACAGCAGTTAGGTCTGATTTGGCCACCTCCACTTAAAATAAAAAACTTGCAAAACCCAAGATTAGAGAATAGATATTGGATCCAGTCATTGGGTTATTTCATATCATTGGTAAGCTAAAAACTTTTTCTGACTTTTTACATTTATTTTATATTTTTTTTGTGTTTGCTTAGTTTAGATTTAACCTAAATTTGTTATTTGGATGTTATAATTAGAAAGATTATTGGCAGAACTTGTTTCATATTACCTAAATTTGGAAATCTTTCCATCGAGACCTCTCATCACACACACACTGATTTTTGTCACTATATATATAATTATAGTTACAAATTTATTTATTTATTTTGATATTATATATACAGAAAAGTTAATTGTAATTTATTCCTCATAAGCTTAACAAACATTATAAATACAAATTGTACTTTAGCAATGATCTAATATTAAAAAAATTTAATAGGCAGTTAGATTCTATAATACACTAATTAAAACTACTTGAGTATTGGATTAATTATTAATGTAAGTAATTACTAATTAGTAATATGACATTATTTTATATGAGTTTTGAAAGTATATCTCAAGTTCTTAAACTGTAAAATTAAAAAGTTAAATAGTTAATCCATAATTATTATATTGTTGACAACAGTAATAAATATTAATTAATCACTGATAAATATTTACATTAAATAGTAAATACTAATAATATAAAACTATATAATTAATATTTAACTTTAAGATACAAACTATATACTAATAGATTTCTGGGTTATAAGACAATGAGATTTGAGACATCATGTGGTTTGACGGGGAGAAAAAAAGGCACAGGACATATTTCTTTTCCCCCAAATGGGGGCAGAGGGGAGACCATAAAACATTCATTCAAAATAAATGAAACTTTAAAGAAAAAATTCTCTTGGAAATATTCCAAGGAAAAAGGTGCAAAGTAGATTCCAACCCATGTTTTACAGGGCTACGATAATGATGACAAACAAATTCAGAAGCCACGGGTCCAGGAAACCCCTTTTCCATTATTTTTAGTTCTTTTTGGGTGTTTATATTCAATAGTTAAACATTAAGAAGTTTTTTTAAATCAAGGGTAAACCATGCACCATTAGCCACACCATTACATCAAATTCAAGAAACCCTAAAATCAAAAAGCAGCTAACAATACCAAGGTAAACAGGAAATCCCTTTTCCAATATTTTTTTGTTCTTTTTGGGTGTTTATATTCAACAGTTAAACATTAAGAAGTTTTTTTAATTCAAGGGTAAACCATGCACCATTCGCCACACCATTACATCAAATTCAAGAAACCCTAAAATCAAAAAGCAGCTAACAAAACCAAGATAAAATACTCTACACCTCGTTTGATTGCTAGAAAGGTCTTATAAATTTAGATTTATCATCGTCCAAGAGCATAGAAAACCTAAAAAATAATATAGTCAACCACTCCAAAAACATCTACTCGGCTTACTCGAGGTACGTTTTCCATACAACTGAAATCAAAATACATCAACGAGACTCAAAGCTTCTATTTTGCTTTTAGCTTACTCAGTTTTCTCAGCAACCAAACGTAAAAACACCATAAAGTTACTTTTCAAAAAAAAAAAAATCAACAGATATCCAAAAAGAAAACCTCGGACTTCCCAACCTATTGACCACACACTCTAACCGATCAAAAAAGCATATTAATTAAACAAAACCTATATCTATTTGTATGTATACAAAGATAGACAGATTTCACATGCAAAGAAAAATCGGGAGTAACAGAGACGCTTACCTACTTGCAGAGACAAACTTTGATGAAAACTAGATCAAGAACAGGATCGGACAAAGATCTTCGATGGAATTAGGGTTAGGGTTTCAGGGGACTTGAGAAGAAGAAAACGATTGTATAGGTCTAAAGAAACGAGAGTTGCTTCTTTGATATAAGCAGCAAGGGAGAGAGTGAATTATGGAAATTTGAAAGAAAACGCGTGTGTATATATATATATATATAGGGTTAGGGTTTCAGGGGAACTTGAGAAGAAGAAAACGATTGTATAGGTCTAAAGAAACGAGAGTTGCTTCTTTGATATAAGCAGCAAGGGAGAGAGTGAATTATGGAAATTTGAAAGAAAACGCGTGTGTGTATATATATATATATATATATATGGCTGCAACTCGGCGGGTCGGATCAATATAAGTCTAATATATATAGGCGCGTATAATTGGTGGACGTCAATTCCTAATCAAAATACGATTATTTTTGTTTTAATTAGATCTAAAGTCGCGTGTAAATAGCGCAAAATTTGCGTATTCTCACGTGAGATGTGAGGTAGAATCAGCGACTCCGTTGGACAGCCTAAGGCTTTTCTGTCAGTTGCCCCTTCAAATCTAACCGTTCATTTTGGAATCGTCATTTTGAATTTGTTGCAGCAGCTGTACTAATGAAATGGGATAGAAATTAGGTCAAATTACACTGTTTCGGGGAGTTTATGATAATTATAATAAATTTTTTTTTTAAGTTTTTAAAATTATATTAATATTTTTTATTTTATAAATATTTTCTTCTTATCACTTTTTTTTAAATAATAAAATTTTCTATTTTATTTATTTATTTTTACATTTTTCAATTCTGATCCATTTATTTTATTTTATATAAAAATAAATTTAAGATTTTTATCAATATTTATTTAAAAAATAAAAAAAATTGGTCAAGATTTAAAAAATTAAAAAAATATATATATGAAAGGAATAGTTTTGTTATTTTAAATAAAAAAATTGACTGAAGAAAAGTATCTGTATATTATTTTGTAAAGTTAAAGAAGTCAGTGTAATTTTAGAAACCTTAAAAAAAGTCAGTGTAATTGTCATAAATATTAGAGAATATTAATATAATTTACTCTAAAAACTACTATCTTATTTTCAAGTTTACTTTTTTGACTCTCATTTTCCACACAAGTGTATTAAAAAAAGATAAATAAGAAAAAATTAGGAATTTATATAAAGGGTAAAAAATATAAAGGATAAATTATACTAACATTTGTTAAGTTATTTTAATAATTAGAAAAATATTTCTTGAAATTTCTAAAATGATATTAACTTTTCACATTTTTACTGACAAATTACAAATATTTGATCTCCAGTCATTTTTTTTTCAAAATGATAAAAGTTTCTATTTTATAAAATTTTTAAAAATTTTGACCAAAATTTTCTAACTTTTTTTTTCATTTTTAAATAAATATTAATTAAAATTTTCTTTTTTTAAAAAATATATGTTATTTATTTTAAATTTATTTTTATATAGAATAAAAAAATTGTGTTAAAGAATTGATAAAAGTAAAAAATAAAATAAAATGAAATGAAAACTTTTGTCATTTTTAAACAAATTTGAGTTAGAGGAGATGTAGCTGTAGTTTATCAGTAAAAGTATGAAAGATTAGTATCATTTCAGAAATTTCAGGAGAGATTTTTATAATTATCAGAAATTTCATGAATGTTAGTATAATTTATTAAAATATAAACTAAAAACATATATCATAGAAATTTATGAAGCAAATAATACTGCTACTTGCTCAAGTAATTTTAAAATTCTTGCACTTTATGTTGAAAATACATATGTTTAAGATCTATAGTCTAGCATATTCCGGATTCATATAGATTCTCTTCAATTAAGGACAATCCAACGAGATGTGTTTAGTTTTATCTTCTTTGATATAACCTTTCTCAACTTGTGCAATATACACCGTATCTGTAATAAAATGTATGGATATCAAGTGCCTTGGTGACGAAACCTTAAGGCAGCAAGCAACTGAATCATTAAGGAGGCTGATATGCCAAAAAATACCCCACCATTATGGGGACGACACGTGTACTGAGCATCCAGAGCTCGTCGGAGCTCACTAGAGCCAGCGCCTCTAGAGGTGGCAAAAACATGCCTCCCGAGGTGTCAAAGACGTGCTTCCAGAGATGGCAGAGCCAAGCCTCCAGAGCTAGCATAGCTAGCAAAGATGGCAGAGCTAAGACTTCAGAGGTAGGCCTCCAGAGCTAAGCCTGCAGAGGTATGCCTCCCGAGGTAAGCCTTCAGATGTAGGCCTCCCGAGGTAAGCCCTCAGATGTAGGGCTCCCGAGGTGTGCACTACAGACCTCGTAATAAGAAGGGGTTCCGAACTGGTCACCGCCTCTCATAGACTTCCGACCTCGAAACAAGGAAGCATGACGCAATATGGAAACTGTCACCGTCTGACAAACAGTGAACCTTAGCCCTACAAAGCAGGTCTCTAGCCCTGCAAAGCGGCACAACAAGTGGAAACAATGACGTAGATGGACATCATGAAATGGCCACCGCCTGATGACAGCTAATGAAAGAGTTCATCAGCTTATAAATATCACCTTCAAGGTACACATAAAAGGGGATATTCTTTCTACATAGAATGATCTTCCGAAAAAACTCTGACCATGGACTAACTTCCTCATAGGAGTGGCTACCGCCGGAGCCATCCCGGCGGCCCTCTAACTCTCTTTTTTCAGAGTTCATAGCGACGAGGAACGGATCTCCGGCAAGTCAGAAAAATGCAGCATCAGAGGCAAAAGTGATATTGCGGCAGTGTATCCAAAGTTTATATAAAGAAGTATACTGCGAGAGAGATAGCAGTAATATATGCCTACACTCTTCTGAAAAAATGAATGTCCGTCGAAAGCTCGGCCCATCCTTGATGCCATTCAAGACCTTGAGTGTGTGTTTTTTCTTTAATTTCCTTTGTACGTAGACAATCACATACAGCAACGGATTGAAATGATAGCATAGGGAATCGCTTTCAGCTGAGTTTACATAATTTAAACAATTAATCTTACATAATCAATAAAATCTGAGTTTGATTAATTTTGACTGCAGGTTTTGATAATGTGTTGTGAGACATCCACTTTCATTTGAATGGTTTCATCTTGAAAAATGGGATACAGAATGTAATTTTCACTCTGTATAACATCACTCTTTGATTTTAGAATAACTACTTGAGCTAAGTAGCATTTAAATCTTATAATATGGAAAGGATTTCATTCCCCAAAACTGAGAAAATTAAATAAAGTCAGAAAAATGGATTCATTAATGAAAAGGAAAAATGGATTATTAGTGCAGATATTTAATTTGGCTGGTACTTTGTAGCGAATCAATGATGTTACTCAACTAAAGAAGAAGAACCATTTTATTCTGATGATTATATGATTCTACCTCCACTCTTCATGTGGAACCTAAATTGCCAGGAAAAATGAAAAGAACAAATAATTTCATCAGTTCACTCCGTAGATCCACTTCTCTGCATTGCTAGTGTAACTAACCAACTCCTCTCCTTTGAACCATAGGTTGATTTCATCCTTAGCAGTCTCGGGACCATCACTCCCATGGATGATGTTTCTGCAATGCAAAACAGGAAAATCAGATTATAATGACAGCCCATTCAAGTTACATTTTTTGGAAGTGAGAATCATTCGACTAAAGAACAGAATATTGAGAAATGGAACACCAAAAATGTTGATTTGGTGGTGTTAGATGTGTATATATATATAATAGATGTTTATTACGGTGTATAAGTAGGGTTTACTAGGATTTTCCTTCAACAGAGACTCGGCTTGGTGATGAGAGTGTTCGACCAACTGCGGATAGATGATCAGCAGATAAAAAATATGGTGGTTGAAGGTGGTTCTGTGGTGGGGTGTGGGCGGCAGTTGGAGGATCAGAGTAGCTTAGATACCATGTTGACAGAATTGTGAGAATGATGAAAAGAATTGTACAAAATGAGTGATCTCCTTTATATAGAAGAGTCAACTGTGAACATAAGGTAAGTGAGAGAAAAGGCTGGTAAGTGAAAGAAAAGGAAAATCCTAGCAAAGCATACCTATACACTGTAATAAACATCTACATAATATATATATACACATCAAACAGGTGGAATTAGAGAAAAGCTAATTGGTGAAGTGAAGAACCACATGGTAAAATTGAGGAAAACGAAATATCTGCCTTGGTTTAAAATAATACCTTCCAACCACAACAGCTAGATCACCTCTGATGGTTCCAGGTTCTGATTTCTGTGGATCTGTGGCTCCAATAAGTTTTCGTCCATATGTTATTGCTCCCTCACCTTCCCAAACCTGTAGGAGAGAGAAGACTGAGTTCATGTAGCTCACAATCTATTGTCAAACAAGGAGATGGGAGTTAAAGTTCTTCTAACCATTGCAACAACGGGGCCAGAGCTAAGGAAGTCACAGAGACCGTTAAAGAATGGTCTTTCCTTGAGATCATGATAGTGCTTCTGGGCGAATTGCTTTGAAGGTACCACTATTTTGATCGCCACAAGCTTAAAACCTTTTCGCTCAAAACGTGATATGATTTCTGCGACCTGGAATATAAAGAAAGTAACTCAGGCCAGACTAATGAGTTAAAGCCCCATGACTGCATTTGGAAAGGCCCCAAAGGAACTGGACTGTACCTGAGAGTGACTGTCAACTGAGCCTAAGTGGTGGAAGGTCTGATTGGAGGTATAAATAGCTAAAACTGCTTTGATTTTTTGTTTAGATTTAGCACTGTTTTGATGATTTTTAAGCCCTATGACTACATGCATGAGCTACTGTAACAACTGGGAACTGTTACGGGTCAACTGAAAGGGTCGAATAGGTCTGGAAACACCAATCCGTAGCAAAATCCACCATGGATGACCTTCCCTGTAGCAGGTCTAAAACGACCTCCATAAAACTTGTCCTTGACAACCAAAACCTGATCTAGACCCCACAATCAACACGTGCACAGGGGCACACAGAGCAGAGAGAGAGAGAGAGAGGTAAATCAACATCTCACTAAAAAGGAAAAATGAAAATGGAAAAGGAAAAACTGAATTCATGAACTGGATTTAGGTCTAAACAGTGCAGTTGAATGCAATTATCCAAACTTGGAAAAATGGAAAAGAAAAAAAGGAAGAAGAAGAGCATAAACATTAAACAAATAAAATCCAAACAATTAATTACCATTAGAAAAAACTAACTGGAAAGAAAATGCATGATCCATAGGTCAATTGCCCAAATTCATGCTAGGGAATAATGCATTAAAAGGTTGATGGTTGTCTTACCAGCCCTCTTTGTACTCCATCGGGTTTGATAGCAATGAAAGTGCGCTCCATCTGAATACAGAAGAGAAGAGTACACGAGGGCATAATTTGTCACCAAACAGAATGTAAAGAGAACAAGATAAAAATGTTGTGAGGAAGAATATAGAACCAATGGATAATTAGAGTACCTCTGCAGCATGTGCCTCCTGCTCCTGAAGCATGTAAGCTACAGTATAAAGAAAGAAAACAGAAAGGAGAATTCATGACTCACAGAGATTGAAAAATCTATTGAATTGATTCTTCCCTTGTCATAATCAGTGTCCAAATCCTTAATGTGAAATAGACAAAACTAATACTCATCTTACTTATTAATAAATTTGTTAATTGTCAAAGAAATTTCATTTGGAATTTAAGTGCAAATAGAGGAAATTCAGGCTGCATTTGGATAGATGGATTTAAAAGGAAGGGATTTAGGATTGAGGTTCACAAATATTTTAGAGGATTGGCTACTGGAGTTGGATTCAGAAAGCTTTAGGAAAGGGTAGTGTAGAAGCAGGAAGGATACATCCATCTAGAATCCTTGTATGTCGATATTCCACTGATACAAGGCTTTCATATTCATCTGTGGATCTTGTCGGAATCCAAATCAAATATAAATATCCTTCATAGATTTTAACCTCAGATCAAATCCAAATGCATCCCTTCCAAATCCTTCCATCCAAACACAACATTAAAGTATTTAATTTACAATTTGTCAGTGAACAAAATGGCATTGATCTGCCATCACTGTAAATACTTTATTTTTGCCAAAGAATGAAGAGCAAGAGATTCAAGTTCATGAATTTTGATCAGTGGAAATAACACAGTCAAGGGGTAAACAGGAGATCTTGAACTATGATGGTACTCAACAAATATTAACAGTTTAGGAATTTGGATGTGATGTCAGGAGAAACACAGGAAAGAGAGTTCAAGTCTTGAAATCAACCCAAGCAAATTATTTCAACCCATGACCATGCTTCAACGTAGTAAAGTTATTGCAGAAGAAGCCTCAGATGCCGCAATGTTAAATCTTAAACAAGGGACAAGGCTCCTCTTCCATTTCCAAATTTATGAATATTAATTTCCTGCTAGCCTCTACATTCAAGCCATCATATCCTTTTTACCACTGAGAAGAAAAGGACTTAGGAGAGAGTGTTATTGATGGAATGCAACTTGCAATGTCAACTTGCAGTGAAAGTCATACATAGACCAAAAAAACCGTAGCTTATCAATGTCTTCCATCAATCCGCGCACACGTTATAATCTAGAAAAAGCCTGGCTACTTATCCTAACCAATCTTCTTGCCATCTTCCAAATGGAAAGTGGTAATTCCAGCAGTCAAGTTTGCAAACATTTTTCAGTCTTACAAACCAAGTTACAATTCCTTTTCACCAAAATAAATATTTTTATTAAAAATAAAAAAGAACTGAATCCCACACCCCACTGGCCCACTCCTCCTTTTTAGAAGTCACGTGAACCCTTTTTACCATTGTGCTATAATAGCTTTGGCAAACAAAAAATAACATAAAATATCACTTTTGTACTAAGACAAATGAGCTTGTGTACATACAGTCCTAGTATTCTTGTCAATTCAAAAGGACACTGGCGGATCCAAGGGGGGACTAAGGCCCCCCAAGTTTTTTTATATATCCATAACCCCTAAATTTTAATGCCTGCACTTTTGCCTCCCTAACTAACTCTCCACATCCTTCTCAGCAGACAAGAAGCATGTTGTGAGAAACTCAAATAGGAAATCACATGCAGTATCCACAACAACAAAAACCTGAGGGAATATGTAGGGAAAGTTTCATAGCTCAAACCTGCTGCAGGAAGGGCAAGGGCCCCAGAAATCCATTCTCTAGATGTGTTCCCAGAATTGGCCTTCCCATATGAAGCAAGAAAAGGTACCTTGCCTCTGAGTGAAATGGCTGCAGCTCGACCTTCTACAATGGAGGAAAATTTAGTTCATGGAAAGGAAAATTTCTTGCAATAATATATGTCATGATCTACATAGGAACATATCTGTATTAAAAAAGTGTAAAAACACAAAAACACGAATTTCATTACAACCTCTCTCATTAATTGAAGTTCACACAAGAACATGCCATGTTTTATGGTAAAGAAAGAAAGGATAAACAAAATGTAATAAAATAAGTATAGCCGATGTACAGCATGTTGAACTGGATTAGTGAAAGCACACGAAAGGATCAAACTTAAATTGAATGCATCAGAGAGACGCCAATGGTAGCACCAGCGGGTAACAAGATGTGGCTATCAACTAATTGGGAATGTCAGTAAAAAAACATGTCTCATATATGTAACAGGTTATAGTGATTACACCATACTGGGAAAAAAAGTTATTATCATCATCGTTAAAGGGATAGCAATTTACCCGCCCCACCCCTAATGGGAAGGGTTTGGGGAGAAAATAAACGGCACGGAGCTAGGCGGGAGTGAGGAGGGGGGAAGATAGTAAAACCCAACACGGATTCAAGGCAGGGATGGGAAAGGTACCCCGCCGGACCCTACTCGGAGGGGAGAAAATAAACGACACGGACTAGGGTGGGGGTGAGGATGGGGGAAGATAGTGAAACCCAACACAAATTCAGGGCAGGGATGGGAAAGGTACCCCCCCGACCCTACTCCGATTATATATTTAAATTATATAAACATCTTGTAACATTTTTATATTTCATTAAATACTCTTACATATATAAATCCAAATACGTGTAAATGTATAATATGTGCAGATACATTATTTATATATTATTTGTATATGTACGTGTGTATATATATATATATATATATATGTAAATATGAATTTATATTTCTAATAATATTAGTTGATTCGTTTTTATTTCTAATTTTTTTTTTAAAAAATAATTTTTAGATGGGGCCTGGCCGGGCCAAGAGGTTATTTTTTAACAGAGCAGGGATGGGAGAGGGACCCATCCTGAACCCACTCCTTGCCATTCCTAGTCATCTTATTATTATGCTTGCTCAGTAAGGATAATATTAAAAACAGAAAATATTAGCAAAAGAAGAACTAAAATGGGATTTTAAGTTTCCTTAGATGTCAATAATTCTGTAGAGTTGAGTGCAGATTTATCTTGGAATCTAATATAGAGGACAAGAAAATAACAAAACTCCATCTTCTTATGTGAATTACAGGAAGAAAAAAAAAAGGCTATAAATTATTGAAAATTTGGATGAGAAGATAAGAACCAAACGACTAATATGAAGAGATATAATTAACTGTTGGAGTGTTCCACATCGCCCGTCTTTAACTCCTTTGGTCTATATATAATATATATATATATAAGGGCCCTCTCTCCCTCTCCTTAACATCTGGGTTTTAAGAATCAAGTTAATTTAGAGTTGGACCTCCAATTTTCAATATGGTATCAGAGCCAGGCCAGAGCTCTAACTTTAAGCTAGAGGAGTCGGGGCGTGCTCATCTAGCTTTCACTGCGACAGGCGATGTAATCCGGGAGGCGTGTTAAGGAGAGGGAGAGGGCCCTTATATGGAATGTCCCATATCGCCCGTCTCTCTAACTCTTCTAGGTCTATATATAATTTATAAGGGCCTCTCTCCCTCTCCTCCTTAACACTGGGGTTTTAAGGATCCAACTAGAGTTGGGCTTTCCAATTTTCAATATTAACAAACTTCAGACGAACATCAAGGATTTGCCTGAATAATGAATTGTAAGATCTAACAAACAAAACGCAACTTTATGAATCAATACAGAAAACATGTTAAGTCGACAACCACTAAAGATAAGATGAAAACAGAAGGCCTAGCTTTGACCGCAGAAGCAACAAAGAAGAGTCCGAGAAAACAAAACCATCCAGTACTTATCAGAAAAATGCAATATATGTCGCAGAAAAGAAGATGGAGTTCCAAAACACGCACGAAACTATCAACAAAATTTTAAACTATATCATCATCAAAACGGTTAATTCAAAGATCGAAGATCACGGTACAAAATCTGTTCAAAAAAAAAAAAGTCAACATTTCAGCAAAATGCATAATCAATCACGTAAAATTATATATCGACAAGTGAATAATTGGATTGAAATGTAAAGAGAGATTCGAAATTTACCGGCGAAAATATGAAAGCTCTGCTTTGAAGCAGAGAGTACAGACCTCGCAGCTCTAGAAGCGGATCTGCAAATCTGAGAGCTCATCTTTGATGGTTATGGAAAAAAAAGTTCTCTCCTCTGCAGCTTCGGCTAGGGAAAAGAGATAATACGTTGACAGTAATATGGTTTGTAAAGTGTACAGAGTGAGAGACACATAGAGAGTGAGGATTATATTTATATATATATATGTATGTATGTATAATATTAGTATATATTGGATTTTTTGGTCAAACCATAGCCGAACCGTTGGGGAGAAAGAAGAAAATGTGATGTGTGCAGTGAAAACCACCTGGAGTTCGTTATTCAAAATCCCATCTACCAAGGCTAAACGATGCCGTTTCTATCATAGTTGGTGGTAACAGAGTATTTCCCTATCTTTTGAAGATTTGATTTTTATTTTATTATTAAATTTTTAATAGGTCATAAGTTAAATTTTTACTCCGCTTGCTAGAAAAATATAAGTATTATTTTTATTCAGTCATAAGTTGAGTTGAGTTGATTTAACTGTTCAAAACTTATATTTCATCAAAAGAATATAAGCATTATTTTTATTCTGTCATAAATTGAGTTAATTTGACTGTCAAAAACTTATATCTCACTAAAAAAATATAAGTATTATTTTCATTTAATCATAAATTGAGTTAATTTAATTGTCAAAGATTTATATTTAAAAAGTTTATATTGCTGTTAGATTTGATTGATTTAACTGTCCATCCCTTATATAAAAAAAAAAAATTTAGTACCCATTTTTTTTTCCAAAATCCATCCTTAAAAAAAAAAAAAAGACACGTGGAAGAAAGATTTTAATATAATTGTATCTGATTATTAGGCTTAGTAGGTTAGATCGTCTGATTTGTGTAAATGAAGCACTTTGATATTGTCAAACGTTAAAAGTTAATAATTGAATATTTTTGTATTAAAATTTTTTAGATATAAAAAATTAAATATTTTATTTTAAATTTTTTTAATATTTTTTCCGAAAAAGTTTGGTGTGAAAGTTGTGTGAATTAATCAAATCAAGACATACCAAAAGAATAATTAAAAGTTGGGTGGTGGGGAAGAACTTGGTTAGCTCAACTATAAGACCCCGAAAAGTTGATAGGTATCTAGAGAGAGAGAAAAACTTATGGATCTCTCTCACATGAACTATACATTTTAGGGAGCAAAAACACAAATTTAGATCAAACCCAATATAGAAACAATCTAAAGGTAAAATCCTCCCATCTTTTTGGCCTTTTTGTGCTTAAGAAGTTAAATCAAAACAATACTTTACGTGCTATGCTACCTAATGTTGGCAAGGAGTACCTATTCGTTGCCTTTGCTAAAGAACTAGAATAGCAATAGATATAGAGACCTTTTCCTCTGCATGCTCTCTTTGGCAATCTGTCTGCAGACAGGGTTGATATATATATATATATATATATATATATATATATATAGAGAGAGAGAGAGAGAGAGAGAGATGGGACAATGCACGTGAAAAATGAGAGACAGCTTTCATTGTGTTCTTTATTCATTTCTTTGATTTTAGTGGTTCCAAAGAATATCATAATCATATGATGTACACAAGAAATTTCTGAAATTCTTTGAAACATCAGTCATCATTTGAAAAAGGATTCATTCAATAATGCTAATCAAAAAGATTTTGTGGAGAAGCCCTACAACAAGAACCTGTTATGCTGAAGAAATACACATTATGGCACTCTTGTTAGCTTTCAAGATGCCTAAACTTACAATGCAGCAACCCGAAATGCAAGCTGTTGCGGCAAATTCATGATCCAACAAACACAAATTTCCAATAATTCCATCACCATGAAAAGACCAATTTAAAAGTCCAAGAAATATAACGTTCTTGAGCTGTGTTTGTAGATTTGGAAGTATAATTTTAACTAAAATCAGTTGTACAACATTGCGTGTTATTCAATTAGAATGTCATGTTATTTACAAGAACAAAAACTCAACTCAACAAAACATCATCCCAACTACTTGGGATCAGCTGCATAAATCCTGTCTCACCATTCTACTCTAATCGAAACAAAATGAATAAATTTCACATTAGCTAATCCACGAAATCACTTTGAATTTTTGGACCTTTTTACAACCTAGGGTTACAAATGTGTAAAAGATTTACGTCTCACTTGAATCATTGAGAGATGTTTTATCAGATCCCAATTTGCAATCAATTTGTAATGCTGTCAACCAAGAGTCCACCTGAAAAGCAATAACATTAGCAACTGCAACTGCAACTGCCAAAAACAGTACATAAACAAATACAAAGATTAACTAAATGACAAGATAAATAATCTGAAGTTCTAAACAATGAACTCTGAAAGAGAGAGAGAGAGAGAGAGAGAGAGAGAGAGAGTTGTGTGACGGTATAATGAATTATGATATTGCCATTCAGTGAAATGTAATATTGAATTTGCCTCCATCAAAATGGAGAGGAATTGTTATTGAGGGGAATTCATATATGGCAGATCCAATCGTAATTTCAACAATCAAACTGAACAATGCATTCTCTCCATTCCAATCAATTATGAACTACATCTTCTGGATTGTCACACCATTTGCACTTTCAATAATTCATTATAACAAAATGTTTATGATCAATACAACTGGGAGCAGCATAAACACGTCAACTGGCTGACAAGATCGTAACTCATCCCCCCGCTATCTCTGGTTATATGGTGATTTATGTTTCAAAACATATATTGCTACATAAGAATCACGTCATATTCAGAAAAAGTTCCAAATATTTGTCTAAACATAAGGCATTGACAATTATAAATAGGCATTCAATATACCATAAACAAATTGGCATTCAACATTTTTTTCTTTAAAATACATGATTTATATCTAGATGTACCTGTATTTTAGAAGCACTTGAGCACTCATACCGCAGCCCATGACAAGTTAAGATATAAAACGAATATTGTATCTCATCATCTTCTCGTGTAAAGCTTGGCAGAGAACCTACTTCAATGACATCAGATAGTAGGGTTGAGTCCTGAGGACTCAAATCTGCGAAGTAGTTTATTGATTTCATCAGGAAGCAATTTTATGCAGTTTTAAACTGAAAATGTCCACATGATCACCAGATTGAATTCCTGTGCAAGGGTAATCACTACCTAAGCCAAAATTAATTAGATCAAACAATCCTGACAATCCGATAAATGGAATTATTTTCTTAAAATTAATTTAAAAAATGAACAGAACGAGTAAATGTAGTTGGAAAAAGATGCATGCAACTCTAGTTAATAGTATTACCACCAAATATGGCAAATCTAATTGTGGAAAATTTTACAAAGTTGTATAAATCTTATGGTTGATTGAGCAAGTATGACAGTTCATCCTATAATAAGAGGTCTACCGTACTAATATCCTTCAGAAAAAAAAAAAAACCCAAGGTCAGGGTCATCACACATTCAATAGACCCCATTGTAATCACAAATTTCAGATTGCTCCCAGCTGAATGCCAAACATTCATCTATCCTTTACTCATTATATGTAGTAGAATGCCATACATATGATTCCAAGATAAAATCACTTTAATGGGGGATTAATAATCCACTTTTGACCGTAGCCTGTAAATAATATACAGTTTTCATGGCATAGATCATCAGAACAGTAATACTTGAACCAAATCAAGTAATGCATCTGTGTAGCAAAAGTGTAATACAGTACCTGAATCCCACCAACTATCTAGTGCAGGTAGTATTTCTTGCCCCTTCCTTAGGGAAAGGGGCAGGGTTCAAGTGCCAGTAGGGGGAGATGGGATTGGGAGCCTATCGGCAGGGGGAGAACTATCCCAGTTGTGAAGCCCAAGTTATAGGATTTTAAAAAAGAAAAAAAAAAGTAATACATAAAATGGATGTTACACAATTAGAACAAAACATGAAGTACCAATGACATTGACAGTCCAAAATTTTTCATAAATCAATTCACCTGTAGACAACAGATAAAAGAAGATACATGATCCATGAAGGACGACAAAGCGTGGAAGCCAATCATCGACATCGGCATCCTCAATTGGAGGTTCACCCGGTAATGCTGTCCATCTCTATCAAGAAACAAATATTGGAAACCCTCAACGAAGTTTATAATGTGCACAAGCCAGTGCAGTTTATAAAAGTAAAAACTAGTACAAAGTTGAAAAGAGATGGAGATAGTACAGTCCGAATGTACAGGTAGCCAGACAAACGAGCAGATCGCAAAATTTGATCAAGATGTTCCAACCTGTATGGAAGAGAAGAATCTCAGCATTGATAAGAAGCAAATATAGGATATATATTGAGTAAAAATGTAATATTACAGTCAAGTGCACTGCAACTACAAAAGAAAATAATCTTACAACAAAATGTCAATATGCATGCTTGGTGTTTTTTTTTTTTAGGGGGGGGGGGGGGGGGGGAAATTAGAAATATATTCCTCCCCAATCCAAATCTGTAAGCTTTATATACCCACAAATATTTGTTTTCTGAGAGAGGATACATAAATCATGTGGTTAGCTTGTGAATGGAAACCCATTACTAAAGTACTACGAGTGCAGTTCTAGGTGATAGTTCTTCAAAACTTGGTGTGTGTAATGGCCTTTCTTTGGGAGCCTCAAGGCAACATAGAGTACTCTGCTCCCAATTATCTAAAAGGTTAATTATTTAAACCTGCAAAGGTCTAGCATAATCATAGTAGAAGACTGTTCCACAGATTTTTATACAACATTACTAAAGTTTATAAAAGAGGTCAACAACAACTTGTGAGCATAAAGATTGCCATGACATGAAGAGCTCTCTAAAATTGAATCCTGGTCAATACTTACTGCACAAACACTTAACCTGAACTCATTCAGCAATTCCATCCATAAATTTACATAATTAAAACCAAAACCTCCCTGAACTAGCACCAGATCAAGGATAATCTCCTGATATTATTACTAAAGTTGACTATTAACAATTCAAACACATGGACCCTCACACTCCGTCTATTATGCTGGTTAGTATTTATAAGATAATGTATGTGCTGATGTACCACCAAAGTGAGACAAGAATGTAGCAGAACAAAAATAAAAATCAGAAATAATGTCAACAAAGCTGAAAGGCATATTGAGTTCTAAACTCAAGCATCAATTCTCCCTTACTGAGCTTTCAAATGAGCTTCTCTTTCTTCTAAATCAGCAAGTCCTGAACGAAGAGATTCTACTTCCACGGCAGTTAGCACAACCTGCCCACCAAAATGGTGAAGGTTGACAGGAAAATAAAATTTGCAAGAACCAATTTGCAAGCTGAATAAAAAAATTCTAGTCAAACCTTTTCCTGACTAGCAGTACCAGATCCCCACGGTAGTCCCCGTAGACTAAACACATTCAACATGGATCTTCTTAGTTTTCCTCGAGCCCACAAATGACTGTTGGACCTATCCTAAAGCAAAACAAAGAAACTCAACTGAAACTCAACTCAGAGGATTCTAGTTCTTTGTATTTTTAATTATTGTCATTGATTTTTTTCAAATATAAAAATACCTGGAAAATGTATCAGTTTTTGGATGTGAAATAGAGGAAGTTTCTTTTGGAGGAGAGTCTGCAGAGGATGTTGAAACTTGAAAATGATCAGGGATAAATTCTATCTTCCTATGACCATCACCCATGAAGCCAACTTCCACCTCTTGAAGGAGACACAAACCTAGATCAGAATAAAACTAAAATGAGAAATGTGAAGCATGATCATGGCACCATTTGCTAAGATCCAGAAACTTCATAAGCCAGAGCTAAACACCACAGTACGGACAGGACTATCATATATCAAAGAACATTTCCAAAATTGGAGTACAAGATACTGTTTCTATGCGTAGTTTCAGCTGTATGCCTCTACCACATTCACTCCACTAGATAAAAGGTTCATTTTACAGAGATAAGCTATTCCAAAATCTGTACCTAGTACTTATAAAAAAAAAAACTGTACTTCATTGACTTTATAATGCAATCTGATAAAAGGTCCAACTGAGATAAAGATGAAATTTTAGTACAACTAGTTCCAGATAACGAATACACTTGACAACTAGTGGAAACTTGGAGATAGCTGATCTTCATGCAGCAGGCAGATCAACAAGGAAACAGGCTGGGATACGGAAGTGTGAAGCAATATCAGCATATATTGGAGAACAAGAATGCTTAAGCAAACAGAATACATGCTTGATGAAAAGTTGTGGAATTGGAAAAGGAAAAACCAAAATCTAGTGACATATATCCAATCAGTAATCTAAAAATTTTCCTCTAAGCAGTCCTCTATCCATAAGAATGGAAATTCTGTAATTTGGCTACCTAAATATTCATTAGACACTTATTCCAAAGTCTAAACATGATATTATACACTTCATCCAAGGCAGACACAGCAGAACTCATCAGTGCCTCATCCAAACTATTAGAGATCTGCTACATAATCATCCAAATTCACCATTATGCTTTATCTAGGTCCATCCCAACTTCAAGATCTTTGTCTGCACCCATGCACCAACATCTACTAGTGTTCATTTCCATTGATCTTCTTTTTTTTGACTCCCACTCTTTCAGAAAGAAAAAAAAAACTCATGGAAAGTGAACCACTTAAACATTACAACAATTGTTACCATGAATTAAGCACCCACAATATGAATTGAAGTACAAAGAGTAAATTAATAAATAACAGAAGCGAAACCCATTACTTCTTATTATCAAAAGTCACAGTGACAAGGTAAGACGCAGATTATACTTATAAGAAATAAGAACTTGTATTACAAAACATGATGCGTATATATATATATATATATATATATATACTTATAAGAAGTAAAAACTTGCATTACAAAACATGATGCGCATATAAATATATATATATATATAAATAGACAGAGAGAGAGAGAGAGAGAGCCCTATGATTCTCCATGTCCAAGAAGATCTGGATATAAAATACAAGACAAAACTTAAATAGATCAGGCGAATTAGAAGTATGATATGTGAATTAAAACATGAAGAACTAGCTATACAGATACATGAAGATCAGGTTGTAATTGAAAAAAAGAGGGTTTGTAAAGGAAGATTACCTTTTTCCTTTTCTTTTTCCCACAGAAGAGAAATGAGAGAAGGTCCAGAAGGAGCTCTCAGAAAGTGTTTGACGCAACGAAAGCAATGATATGACTGGTTGGTAGTATAGTTTTATTCTGAGTGGTTTCAACTTTCATGTAAGAAGACTGTTTTACCCCGCTTGTATTGGCAATCAACTTAACATGAGTAACTAAAATTAGGAAAAAAGTCTATTGTTAAACTTGTCCCAAAAAAATTTCATTTCATATGAATATTAAAATTTCACATATGATATATTATAATTAATATAATTATTTATTTTATATTTCATATATTAATACATATATATATAATCATGAAATTTTTTTGTTTTATTTTGCCATTAAATTTCCTTTTCTAAAATTAACTACTTTCTAGAATCCAAAAAAAAAATTAACTGTAAATTTTTTGTTTTATATGTATATATTTTTTTCCAGCTAGTGAAGAATGAATAAGAAAAAAGAGGACAAAATGCACTTCCATTTTTATATTTTATATTTATATGTATTCATTTTAGAGAGTATGATTTCATATTCCTTTTATTGTAGCTGCCCTTATGGGCCCCCACCATATAAAGCCCTAGTAAAGATCGCTCCCTTCAGCATTTAGGCCTACCACTTCAGAATTGCTGTCTCTTATGTGATGTGATGAAGCACTCAAGTGCAACAAGGAATCCGGTGCCTCCCCATTTTGTTCTATTATGTAAGGTAGTTGGATCTTTCTATTTTACTTAGAAATTAAATTAAGGTTCCGTCTGTTTTTGTTTTCAAAAACAGTTTTCTAATTTTAAAACACGAAATATGTATTTCAAAATATATTTTTTTTAATTTTTTAAAATTTATATTATCATATCTAAATATATTTTCATATTTTTAAAAAATTAATTACAAAATTTTGAATATATTTAAAAAAAAATTTCAAAAATTGTTTCTGAATCACAATCCAAACGGAGCCAATTCTATAATAAGAGTCAATGAAATCATAAACTCATCTAAAATTTTAAAATGACGTAAATTTATTATTATATTTTTTAATACATTTCTTTATGTATGATTAGTCTGTATTAATTTATATTATCAGAATGACAGTAAAATTTAAACACAAAATGGAGTAAAGGGAATAAATTTGAGAGGTGTCTTGAATATGAGAAAGGGGAACAAAATTGAGAGAGAGGTGGTTGAATGTGTGAATAAAAATGGGAGGGAATTTAAAATAAATCTTAATTAAAATTGGAAAGGAATTTAAATTTTAAAATTTTAATTAAAGAAAAATTTAGGACTCTCGATTTTGAGTTTTGGTTTAAAAAAAAAAAATAGTAAGAATTCAAAATACTAAAGAAAACTTAATAATGTTAAAATATAAAAAATAATAAAATATTAATATTTAAAGATATTTTTTTTTTAAGATGCTTTAATCTTTTAATAAAAAGTAACTCTTTAAAGGATCACAACATAGGTCATTTTAATATGATTTTTTAAAAAAATTGAAAAGCATTTTAGAGATGCCTCTTAAGTATGTTTGAAGAGGATATAACTTTAAACATTATTTCAGATATACCCACCATCCTCTGTCGGGTAGGAAAACGCATCTGTCCATCTCCATTGCCGTCTGACAAATCCACCACCTCTATCACCGTCCGACCACCACCGGCACAATTCTTTATTCATCCCTCTATGTATATGTATACACATATAAACACAAACCCACAATCATCCCCAGAAACTTACCGCTATCATCCAAATTCCAAACCTCTGCCACCATATTATTATAATTAAAATGGTCAACCATGGGAATTGGATATGGCAATAGTTCGGGGTTACTGTCGGTGGTCTATGTTGCTGCTGCTGGTTTATGCGTTTGAGTGGAGGTAAATCAGACTTTGTTTTAACACACACTCACATTGAAAGAGAGATCTCATGGCGAAAATTATAAAATAGAGATGATATATATATATATATATATATATGATAAAATGATAAATATATTTAAGGCATGACATGTGTATATATAGAGTTCTTCAGGGTACATATCAAGAAAGGTTTATCTTATTCAGATCAAACAGGTGCGGGGGGTTCAGAGGTATATGATTCAAAATATAGTATCGTCTTCCATATCATACCAACTTCAATATGGCAACTACTATCTTCCAATATCTTTAAATCTCTACTTTTATGCCTCCTAATCCTACTAAACTTAAGAGATCTACAACCTAAAAATAAAATTATAAGATATGCTTTCAATTCATGTTCAATTCTTCTTTTTTAATTACAATATCTTTCTATTTACTGACTTTATCATCGGAGCAGCTACCATCGGAGCCTTCTCGGTGATTCTTTGATCTCAAGTTCTTGACAAGTAACGAAGAATGGGAGACCCTTCTGATAAAAAATGAGCAATATCAGTTTGGCACCGTCTGTGATAACGATAATAGTTCTTATTATATTTTCTTCAAAACAACAAATCTATTATCTTTTTCTTCCAAAAGACAATGGCTCCCAGCCTTCGTCCTAAAAAGAACTCCCAAAACCCTCAGAATCAGCCTCGTGTTAGAAGAGGAATGGGACAAACACCCAATCATTTACAACAACAACTTGATCAGATTCAACGGCAATCTGATCAAATGCAGGAACAACTCACTGCCATGTCACATGCTCTGGCTTCACTGGCTCAGAACCAGCGGAGTAACCCTCTTCCTCCTCCTACTAAAGTTGTTCACGGAGGAATTCAGCCTCCTGCCACCACCACGGGCGAAGGATACTCTAATGAGGAGTTACCTAACACACAACCGGTACACCCCTATGGTACCTGCTCATATAAGGGCTGACCCTCAGACTGTCAACAGTCGTAGGGAGAGGAATGCCCACGTTTCGTCATGTTGTCCATTATCAGAGTAGAACGAGGATACCAACTTCAATGGCCTCTGGAGCCAATCCAGCGCTGCGAGAATTCCAACCTCCCGAGATTCTAGTCCCCCTAGTCTTGGGAAAATAGCATCCTTCTGCTAACACCAGACAAACTCCTCCCCTCAGTCGAGGATCTGGAGGCGCAGGATAAGATTAACAACGGGCACCGATAGCACAACAAGTCTTACCCAAAGCCCCTCAAAGGGATAGAGGAGATAGTAGATTCCCAAGATCAGACGATCTCAACTAGAGGGTTCCGGTACCCCTCCAGATCAAGACTAGCTAAGTAAATTGCTCAGTAGGTTTTCCACGTCGTTTACCTCTGACATAATGACAAAAGAGAGACCCAAAAAGTTTGTTGTCCCAAAATTCACCCTCTACGATGGGTCTGAGGACCCTAGGGACCTACCTATCTCACTATCAACACACAATGGTTCTCCATGGAGCTACCGATGCTTTCATGTGTCAAACTTTCATGACGAGCCTCAAGGGTACCGCCCTTAAATGGTTCCACTAACCTCCCCCAAAAATTGATCAGCAATTTTTATGAGCTCAGTAGGCTATTTCTTAACCGATTTTTAACCAACAGGAAGTTAAGAAAAAGACAAGAATTCTTGCTAACTGTAAAGCAAGCAAAAGGATAACCACTTCGGGAGTACATAGCTCGTTTTAACACCAAGCTCACGGAGAATAACTGATTGCAATCCACGCTTCCTAATGGTCCGCCCTCACTTCAGGCCTTGGGCCTGGACGTTTCTACGATTCCTTGACCAAGAATCCTCTCATCGATATGACAACGTTCATGGAACGAGCACGAAGTATATTAATCTTGAAGATACAAAAACCTCTTTCCGAAAAGCAAAAGAACAAGCTTAGAAGGATGAATAAGTTCAGAAAAGGGATAACAACGCTAACAAGAAGATGATCAGGAGTCCCGACAAGAGAACAACACCTAGAGTGCAGAACAATTATAACTCTGGGAGGTATGTGACTTATACCCTTCTGAATGCTTCTCTTACCCACATATTCCAACAGCTCTAGACTAGTGAAAACGTGAGGTGGCTAGAGCCACTAAACGGCCACCCAGACTCAAGAAATTAGAACAAATATTGTGATTTCTATAAAGAGTACGGACACACAATCGAGGAGTGCAGAGCTCTTAAGCAAGAAATAAAGCATCTCATCAAAAAATGACGACTGAGAGAGTTTGTTCGTCAGGACGGGAGACAGAACCCCCATGAAGAAAGACCACCTCAAAGAAGGCAAGAGCAAAGGCCTGAACAGAGAGAAATTCAGAATGATCAGCAACGAAAAAATAATCAGGTCATCTTTGTGCTTCACACTGACAATACGATAACAAGGATGTCTAATTGAGCCAAGAAAAGATATGTTCGGGAAGCAAGGGTAGAACCCCATATCATCCGGATCTCGACCATTGAGAAAAAGATAAAGTCAAAACATTAGATCCAGTTCTCTGAATTAGATCTCATTGGGATACATTGTCCCCACAGCGACGCTCTTGTCATCTCACTCAAAATCACTAATTTTGATATCATAAGGGTTCTCGTGGATACTAGAAGTTCCACCAACGTATTATTCTACGAATCCTTCAAACACATGAAGCTCAACTTTAACGACATAAGAGCGACTGTTGCTTTATGGCAGGATTCGACGGGAATCTCAACATCCCAATAGGTAAAGTTGATCTACCGACCACAATAGGAGAAGGAGACGAACAGAGGATACTAATCTTTGAATACATGGTCCTAGACACTAGATCTCCCTATAATATCATTATTGGGAGACCTTGGATCCATCAGATGGGAGCAGTTACTTCAACCTTCCATGAATGCTTGAAATATGTCAACAACAACAAAGTTTTCATCATCAAGGGCTGTTAGCCCACTGCTAGGGAATGTCATGCCCTCGCACTAAAAGAAAAGCCCTCCAAATAGAAATTACAGTACCCTCATGAAAGGAAAATTTCATCATCTTCCAATCTTCATGAGGTAGAAGAATGTCTTTCTGAAATTGACAGGGCCACTAAATCCTAGAGAAAGGGACAGTACAGTCAAACCAATAGAAGAGCCCATCAAAGTGCTCATCAACACTGAAGAAGAGGAAAAGTATGTACAAATCGGCTCAGCCCTGTCTCCTTCCGAGCAAGAGAATATTGTTAAATTCCTAAAAGACAACCTTTCAGTATTTGCTTGGGAAACTAGAGATATGGAGGAAATAAATCATGATTTCATTTCTTACAAGCTAATGACAGATCCAAGACATCCCTTAGTAAGACAAAAAAGGAGAACACATGCCTCTGAACACCATAAAATCATCAATAAAGAGGTCTAGAGGTTTCTAAATGTTGGAATGATAAGAGAAGTGTTCTACCCAAAATGGCTTACCAATACAGTTCTTGCAAAAAAGAAGAACGATAAGTGGAGGGTCTGCGTTGACTATACTAACCTAAATAAAGTTTGTCCTAAAGACAACTTTGCTCTTCCCAGAATTGATCAACTTGTTGATGCCACGGCAGGTCACAAACTTATGAGTTTCATGGATGCTTACTCTGGATACAATCAGATTCAAATGTATCCTCCAGACCAGGAGAAAACATTCTTCATATTAGAATGAGGTCTCTATTGTTATAGAGTGATGCCTTTCGGTTTGAAGAACACTAGAGCTACGTACCAAAGGCTTATAAACAAAATGTTTGACCCCTAAATTGGGGATATAATGGAAGTCTACATCGACGATATGCTTGTTAAAAGTGTTCGAAAGAGTGACCACATCTAATATTTGAGCCAGATGTTCGACATCCTGAAGAGACACAGAATGAAACTTAACCCATTAAAATGTACCTTTGGGATAACAAAAGAAAAATTCTTGAGTTTTCTAGTTTCCCAAAGAGGAATTGAGGTAGATTCCTCACAAATCAAAGCTCTGATTGAACTAGAATCATCTAAAACCAAGATAGATATCCAAAGGCTGAATAGAAGGATAACAACACTTAATAGGTTTATCTCTAAATCTATGGATTGGTGCATCCCGTTCTTTAAAGCCTTGAGAGGGATTAAGGCCCTAGAATGTACTTCTGAATGTGAACAAGCCTTCCAACAACTCAAGCGATACTTAGCCTCTCCCGAACTCCTTTCAAAATTAGTGCTCGGAGAAAAACTACTCATGTGCTTAGCGGTATCAGAAAGTGCCATCAGCTCTACGTTAGTCAGGGAAGACAAGGAAACTTAGACGCCTATCTTTTACATCAGCAAAGGACTTCTGAAGATCGAGACAAGGTACTCCGAAATTGAAAAACTGGCTTTAACCTTGGTGATATCCGCTCGGAAGCTCAGACCATACTTTCAAATCCATCCTATCATAATCCCCACATTTAATCATTTAAAATCAGTCCTACATAAACCTTAAGTTTCGGGACGACTAGTCAAATGGTCAATAGAACTGGGAGAATTTGACATATCCTATATACCGCAGACTGCTATCAAAGACCAAGTATTAGTAGACTTTATAGCAGAGTTCACTAGAACCCAGCATTTAAAAGCTCAAACTACTACAGACACTTCGGTATAGCTACTTTACACCAATGGTTCATCTACCGACGAAGGCTCTGGAATAAGTGTAATATTTCAGTCTCCTGATGGGATCGTAATCGAAAAAATCGTCAGCTTGGGATTCTAAGCTTCTAATAATGAAGCCAAGTATGAAGCACTTATTCTTGGGATGAAATTGGCTCTAGAATATGAAACTCTAGATCTTGACGCATTCTCTGACTCTCAACTTATGGTGAGTAAAGTTCTAAGAGAATTTTCCACCAAGGATAATAGAATGACCAAATACTCTGAGCTAAGTGGAATCACTAAAACAGTCTTTCCGCAAATTCACTATTCAAATGATTGAAAGAAACCAAAACTACAGGGCCAACGCTTTAGCAAATATAACCTCTCATCTCAAGCTAGAAAGGGACTCAATGGTAAAAATTTCCTACCAGTCAAAACCTAGTACTGAGATAATACAATCCTTTCAAATTTCAAAACAATCTCAGAATTGGATGACTCCTATCATCTAGTAACTCAAGGAAGGGTTGCTTCTAGAGGACAAAAATCATGCTATAAGAATTCGAATTAAGGCAGCTCAGTATCTAATTCATAAATAAAGCTTTACCGAAGGTCCTACACACAGCCCCTCCTACGGTGCTTAACTCTAGAAGAGGCCCACTACGTCTTAACAGAGATACATAAGGGGATCTGTGGCAACCATAATGGCAGTAGGACCATACCCCACTGTGTAAAGACTCGAAATTTTTTTTTTTGGAATAATTTTTTTTTCTATTATTATTGTTATTACCATTTTTATTATTATTATTATTGATATTATGTTGGTGTGCATGTATACATATGTGTGTGATGTGTTATATGTATGCATATATGTATGATAATGTGTATTATATTCATGTACATGAAAATATGTATATGTATGGTGTACAGCTGTGTAGGTGAGTATGTGTGTTGTGACTGTATGCTGTGTGTGTGTTCGGTTGACTGTGAGAGTGAGGGAGAGAGTGTGGTTAATATATATATATATGTATATAAAATACAAGTCAACTTTGCATTTAATGCAAAGTTGCTTGTGATGGAAAATAGGGTGGCTTGAACAGAAGGAGAGAGAGAAAAGGGAGGCTACAGCAGGCTGCGTGAAGTGATATATGTGTGTATCAAGGTGTGCACTGGGAGTGTCCGTTGGGTTTGAGTGGGGATTAGGGTGGTCTGTGAGGGTATGTATACAGTGGGAAGTAGTGAGGAATGAGAAGAAGCAAAGGGAGAAGATAGTCCCCGAGAGGTGAGTCCTGATAGAGAGAGAGAGAGAGAGTGGAGTAAAGAGAGAAAGTGAAGGAAAGAGAAGGAGGAAGGGGGAGAGGAGTTGCAGACAGCCCTAGCACTTCTCAGACTCATTAGAAATGAGTTAGAAGCAAGCAAGGAAGAGGAACTGCCATCTTCAAGGTGAAAAATCAAAAACCCGTTTTGTTTCTCTCTCTAGAATTCATGGATGCATGTCTACTGTTTGAGCATGATAACTTATTTAAATAGTAGGAACTTGTAGAGCATGTAAAATGTGGTTGAATGCAAAAAGAATCAATACAAATGATTGAGGAAGCGGGTAGAGAAAAAGCGAGTTGCAGATCTAGGGTTGGGTCACGGGTCTTAGTGTTTTGGGTGTTAAAACCATGTTGGAATGATGGGGGGGATTATTGGGGAGAGGTGCAGAAAATGATTAGAAAAGAAACGGAGTTAAAACAGGTTGAAAAACAGCCACGAAAATGGGAATAACTAGTCGGCCGGACACTGGGTTTGGTTGGCCGAAAAACTGGTCTGGGTCCTGAGAGGGCTTGGGTGTTTGAGATCCAAAGTGGTTCCAAAAGACTCCATGAGATTTTAGGATCACTTTGATATAGAAATATCAAAAAACCCACGTCAAAAACATGAGAAAAATAGGGGTGACAGTGCAGCTTCCGGCGATGTTGCTGGAGAAGAAGACCGGAATGGTCACCTCTCAATCGGGGGGGCGACCTGGGCTGAGCTTGGGCTGTTTAAATCTTTGGGCATCTTCTGATTTTAAGGGTTTTGGGTTCCCTGTTTAAAACATTGGGCCTTTCTTTTTTTTTTTTTTAAGAAAAATTGGGCCTATTTGGCCCAACAATTCAAATAAATAAAAAGTAAAAAGAAGAAATAGGTTGGGGGTTGCGGCTGCCAGGGATTGAACCCTTGGTGGCGAGTGTGGCAAAGGCGAGTGAGACCGGATGAGACAGGACAATCCCGTGTCTCTTTATGCACTAAATAAATATATATATATATATATATGTTATACTTTACTCCATTTTATAAATTAAATTTATTTAATTAAAATAAATACCTCGAAATGGCCCGGAACCCAAATACAACAAGTCAAATATGTTTTCTTACTATCTTGGACCTCCTAAGACCAACGGTGAGGTTCGTGATGCTAGAAGAGGTCCCGAAAAATTAGAAGACCCGTAAGAACATTAAAAATTATCCAAAATGCCCCTAATTCAAAAACTAGTCAAACGAACTTCGATTTAAGTGAACCAATAGTGAAACTTTATTATTTCGAGCATTCGGACTCAACCGTGGAGTCTGATTTATGAGAAGATGCCTCGAGAATTAGAAAATCGTGAAGTGCAAAATGATCGTTTTGCCCTTTTTAGTACAGAAGTCCAAATTGAATTCCGCTGAAAGCCTAAACCTATTTTCTTCGATGTTCCGGACCCAATGGTAGAATTTATTTTAGTAAAACTAGAAACCAATAAAATAAGGACATAAAATTTGATGAATAGCATAACTCAAGTGGTAATAGACTGAGTAACATTTTATGATTTTAGGGACACAGAAAGGCAAGGAGAAGGTGGTCTGACCTTCAGCATTCTTACTGTTAGTTCTGCTACGCTACGAGTACGACTTCTTAGGGTTGAGACCAACCCATCAGGTACGATATATTGTGCTAAGTAAGAAATAGAATTAAGTTTAGGAATAACTGCCATGTTGACTTGATGATTCACATATCTGCTTGATTGCTTATATGCTTATGTGTTTCCTATTATCTTTTTGAAAGTTGGTGAAGAATGTGGATCGTGGCTGTGTATATCGCTTGAGTTAGCATAATGTGTGAATTATATTTTCGAGAATTGTTGAGATTATGGAATGTGTAACTTAAGGCATGTGTTTAAGTGAACTATGTATGCATGTACCCTTGATGGAGGGATTTTGTGATTGGACTGTTATTGTGTAATACATTGTTTAAAGCATGCTTCATATGTGGATAAGATGCCTTATTGAGATTGCATTATGGCATAGTGGAATCAGAGCATATTGGCATAGTGTGATTCCTTGAAACATGGTGTGAGTTGAGCATTTGGTGTTGTGCATACTGGTTACTCAGGCCGTCGGGGAAGGTCTGTAAAGTGAGACATACTGGTTACTCAGGCCGTCGGGGAAGGTCCGTAATATGAGACATACTGGTTACTCAGGCCGTCGGGGAAGGTCCGTAAAGTGAGTCATGGGTGTGACATGGAGTTTGCATGGGTGTGTCACGCATATTTTCATTGCATTGTATTAATGAATTCATGAATGTGTGATGAATCTTGTTAATGCATTGTATGGATGAATTGGATGGCATGTAGGTTATAATTGTGCATGTAGATATAACTGTATACTTGCACATGCCACGCCTTAGATTATGTTAGTGAGTTGGATGGCATGTAGATTATTGCTAGTACATTTTATAGATGACATTGAATGACATGTAGATATAATTGTACACTCGCACATGCCACGCCCTTAATTTTGTTTCTTACATTAGCATTATATTGTACCAACAGTTGAGCTGACCCATTCGTGGGACAACATTTTAGATGACACTCCGGCTACGCGAGAGATTCGGTGATGTTTTAGTGGAAGAAAGAACTTAGAGTATTTTGGCACTTGGGGCGCATTTTGTGATGTACGGGCTTAAGCCCAAGATGACATGTTGTACTGTATGTTGATGAAAACGAATGTATAGCTAAGTTGAACCCGTTAGATTGTCATTTACCTTTATTTTATTTTCTTTTAGTTTCGTTACTCGCGCCTCGGGACGTGACAATGTGGAATTCGAGGCGTGACACACCAGAGTACTAATTCAAGGGCTACTACATCTTAACCTGAGATACATAAGGGGATTTGTGGCAACCATAATGGCAATAAGACTATACCCCACCGAGCACTAACTCAAGGCTACGACTGGCCCGGTATGCTAAAATAGGCTAAGGAATATGTCTAGAAGTGTGACAAATGTCAACGATTCGCCTCATACCAACATTAACCTCATCATGTACTCGTCCCTATTGCGAGTCCTTGGCTCTTCGCTCAATAGGGAATGGACATTGTAGGGTTATTGTCAAAAGCCCCTCAAAATATGAGATTCTTGATAGTCACCATTGACTATTTTTCTAAATAGACAAGGGCTGAATCACTGACCTATATAACAGAAGTAGAAGTAAATAATTTCACTTGAAAAAATGTAGTATACAGATTCGGTACACCCCGCATCATTATTTCAGACAATGGGACGCAGTTTGTTGGAAAGGTATTCGAAAAGTTCTGTAAAGACCTGCACATCAGTCACCACTTCTCCTCTCTATGGCATCCTCAAGCTAATGGCCAAGCCGAAGTTACCAACTGCATTATTCTCGAGGCAATTAAGAGAAGCTTAGAGGAAAGCCAATAGAAGATGGATCGAAGAACTCCCCCGAGTACTCTGGGCCTACCGAACTACTAGAAGAACCCCAATTGCAGAAACACCATTTTCACTCACCTATGGCACCGAGACAATCATTCTTGTCGAAATTGGCATGCCAACCCTTAAGACAAACTACTTTGACTAAGGAGCCAATAACCAACAACTTGTTAATCCATGTACAGACGCCTCAAGATCTTGTATTCATTACGAGTGTTATGGGTCTGATCCATTTTTTCCATTCTACATACCTCTAAAAAAGCCTTGTTTTATTTTCAAGTGTTATAGGTCGGTATATTATAAATTACCAATATACAAACACTTGAGACACCTTGTTTTGATTATAAGTATTTCGGTTCTGTATATCCTGTTTTTAGACCTCTGAAATAACTTACGAGCTCTAAAGAGCTTATGTTTTCTATTGGCCTCGATATTGAAGAAATTATTTTGAAGATAGACATACTACAAAAATATTAAACAAGATACAAGTTTTGGAATGAGTAAATTTCATATATTAGCCCAAAAATGGGAAAAATTACAAGATCGGAAGAACAGAAGAAAGAAGAAAGTTAAAAAAATCCTAACTAATGATCCTCGATAGGAGGGGCTTCTCCCACGAGATCTGCATATTCCACTGAGGCGACCTTAAGAGGACTCAGCCGCAGGTTCATCCACTAAAATCTCATCTACTCTTGAGATGTCGAGGTCAGGATACAACTTCTGCATCTTTCTCCTAAAAGTTTCATACCCATGGTCTACAAACTCTCCACCAAGTCTCTGCACCTCTTCCCTGAGGGCCTTTTCTGTCTCTTCTCTCGCCACCTGCACAATAGTGGCAAGCCTCTAAGCTGCAGTAGCAGTCAGCCTCTTCCTTCTCTTTCTTCAGAGTCTCCAACTCAGAAGCCAAAGCGTTCTTCTGTGACTCCTAGAATAGCAATGGTGGTAAAAGACTCCTTCAACTTCTCCTCAAAAGAAAGAGATGCAAAGCGAGCTGGTCCTGAGATGAAGCCTAGTTTCCTCCAGCTCGGCTTGAGATTTTTCTTCCCGATTCTGATTCTTTGGGGCAGTCCATGATGGCAGCTATGGCATGAACCACTACGAACAAATAAAAATTAAATAAGTCAGTAAGGACAGAAAGTTAAAGAAATATATGAAATTGACTAAGGCACAAGTCAAGACAATCTTACCCTCATATGGGAGACCAGGAAGTCCCTAGCAATCTTTTGAGGCCTATGGCCACCTCTGGAGGAACTGCACCCATCTTATTTTTTCCTCGAGATCTAGAGTGCGCTATGGGGGCTGGAGGTAGTGGAAGCTCACACCATATGATAGGCAAAGCCAACTCTTCGAGATTGTACGTTTAGGGGAACTGGATCACCCTACATCAGTCCTCCTCTTCTTCTGAGGAGGAGCTTGTGCAGTAGGGGGAGACATTCGCCAGCCTTCTTTGATCCGGACGTCTAACCCGTCAGGACGGTCTTCTTCAGGATCTTCGACTTATCCTTCAGCCAATCCAGCGTCCATAAAGTTCCTGAAGGGTAAGGACCTTGTTGTGAGGACTTGAGGGTGAAGAAGTCTCCTGTATTTTTCTTGTAGGTCGGGGTGAAAATTGACCTTCCTCTAAACCTTCTTATCTATGACAATAAAAATGTAAAAAAAGCGTCAGTCAAGTCAGAAGGAGAGTACAGTGTTAAAATTAGCATCTAAGGTTCTATAGGCTCGCCCTTAAAACCGGTGTGCTGAGGAAAGAAGTTGTTCCGGTTCTCGAAGTCTTCATATTCCCAGCCACCATTAGCAAAGAAGTACCTGCTTCTTCCGTGTTTTGTTGGAAGTAGATACCGAGGTCAATGGCTTAAACCTCTTGTCAAAGGACATATAGAACATCTCCTCTGACTTCAGGTACTTCATATCTATATTATTTCTAATAAGGTTCAGATCTACTTCGACTTCATTTTGGTGACCTAAGACTAAGAAGGCCATTAATTGCCTCCAACTGTTAATATTCAGTTCAGTAGGGCAGATCTTGAACTAGCTAAAAAACTCATTCACTAGAGGATGGAGAGGGAAATGTACACCGACCTCAAACCATTCGAGATAAGCACCGATCTCTTCTCTCTCGATATCCGATGGGCGATCTACAACCTTCGGTATCCTACATGACACATTTGGAGGAAAATCGAAATTGATTTTAAGGGCATCTAGCACGCCCTTCAGCCATGGCACTCTCGCCTTCCTCTCTTTTATGAGGTTTGCCCGACGAGCTGACCTCTCTATCCCTAAGCTCGAGGTTCGCTTCAATTAGAAGCACTCCCAAACTATCGCCTGAAGCATTCCCAACTTCATTACCCTAAAATAGGGCCTAATGCCCCCCTGATCCCCTATTTCTACCACTTCCCTCTCTTCCTCTCCCGTGCTTGAATAAGCATTAGAAGTAGACATCCTCACAAATAAAAAAGAAAAGGAGGAGAAGGGCAAACACAAAAGACAAAACAGAAACGAAAAATATGGAAATGTATTTTTTCACAACTGACCTGGAAGCTTGAAGGTTAATCGCCGGAGTGATCTTCAAGTACACCAGAAATCGCCTTGGGACCTTCTTTTGCTCAGTATTGCACTTGTTATGTTTGAGAGTTCGTAAAAGACTCTTCTTGGGGAGATTTCTTCTATTTATAAAACCACCCAAGAAAGATCGACATTTATGGCCCCAAAATCCCAATCGACGATTGGCCAATAGTGGCCTCGGTTATCCAATCGGCTGCTAATGCAATGATAAGGCTTTAACCGTCCTATCAACGACTATTTCATTGGACTATGTAACGATGCATTTATGAAAATACGTGTGACTCTTCAGAAAACCATAACCTCAACTCTACACGGGTGCCCCAGAACTGAGGCTCGATTGGGGGGTAGCTGATATACGATAAAGTGACAAATATATTTAAGGCATGACACTGTGTATATACAAAGCTCTTTAGGGTACAGATCAAGAAGGATTATCTTATCCAGATCAAATAAACGCGAGGGGTTCAGAGGTATATGGTTCAGAACATAGCACCGCCTTCCATATCCTACCGACCTCATAATAAGGAAACAGAGTTCAATATGGCAACTACTATATTAAGATATCTTCCAATCCCTACTTTTATGGCTACTAATCCTACTCAACTTAAGAGATCTACAACCTATAAATAAGATCATAAGGTACGCTTTCAATTCATGTTCAATACTTCTTTTAAATTACAGTCTCTTTCTATTTACTGACTTTATCATTGGAGTGGTTACCACCAGAACCTTCTCGGTGACTCTCTGGTCTCAAGTTCTTGACAGGTAGCGAAGGACAGGGAGACTCTTTTGAAAAAAAATGAGCAACATCAATATATATATATATGTATATATATATATATATAGCAATGAAATCATTTTCATCCATCTTGAGTAGATACTTCGAAATGTTTTATGAATTCGTTTGTGAAGATGGGTGTGCCAAGTAGTTTATATATAATTTATAAATGTGTTTGGGTCTGTTGATAGGTTTTTTTCACTTAGGTAGTGGGCTATTTATGGGTTTGTGTTAGGGATGGCAACAAGGTAGGGTTGGGTTGGGGGAATCCCCGTGAATTTTTTTTTTCCAAATCCGTTTAAACTTGTGAAAAGCTGAGATGGGTTTTTATCGGAGTCCCATTTGTTTTTAAATTTTTATTTAATTACTTATTTTATTAAATTAATTATAATTAACATATTTTAAACAAAATATTACATGTGTTAAAATAGGAAATATCATGTTAATAAAAAATTAAAATGATATTCTTTTTTTTTTCAAACATATAACTCTATCAAGTTTATATAAATTTTTAATGAATGACTAAAAAATATCATAATAAATATTAATAATATAATACAAAACTCATTTATTATTTTATTTTATCTAATTGAGGTGGGATTGGTAGCCTTCTCCCCAAACTCATCCCCGAATCCTAACGGGATAGAAAAAACTTTTCCCAAACCCTTGTGATTAAAGGCAAAATTGATAAATTTTCAATGAAACCACTTAAATTGTCATCCCTAATTTGTGTGCGTGTTTATTATAAATATATGTATAAATAAAAGTTTGCTAAGTAATTTGTTCATATAAGGGATTGAATTCGACCTGAATATTAACAAACTTGGATATACATTAAAAATTTTTAAATCAGTCAAATTTTTTAATTCTTAACAAATACAATTTGAATGGCTACTAATCCATTTCAAATTTGATCCGTTCACTGGCCTCATTTATTTTATTTTATTTTTTGGTCAAAGGAAACAGTTTTGTTATACTAAAATTTATCCCTTATCCGTGAAGTAGCCCAAAAACTCAACCTCCGAATTTACCAAACTTACAACTATACGTTCCTTCTAAAAGATTTTGCCTCCGACTTTAAGACACTAATAACTAAACGTTCCTTCTAAAAGATTTCACTAAAAAGTATGTCGCATGGAACAAACGACAGATTGAACTTTAGAAAGCTGATTGTGTTAGCCATCCATTTTCTCGCTGGTTGACCTTTTCTTCAATAAAGTCTAATGCTTTCCGCCGTAAGGCGAAACATTTAATAGATTTTCGATTCTCGGTTCAGCAATTATTTTGGTGAAAAGCTTTTATTGTAAATCCTTTTTTAAACACCTTCAAAACAGTTGAACTATTAAGTTGTGCGTCCAATTTAATTTGGACATTTAGACCGCCGATACTGAATTGAAAAACAACTTGATTGGCGCAGCCAGCTCTTTCCCATATGGAGCTGGCGTGCTCACCATGTTATTCAATCCCAAAATTTCTCCACATGTATGGTCAGTTTCGAAACCAAGTTTAGCCCCAGAATTCATGGCTGAACTGCAACAACTATTTTCCTGAGATTTTAACTTTTTATAAAATTACTCAAAACATTTTTTTCCTTGATTTTAATTTCCAAATACCCCAAATAAAAAAAAAAAATATATATATATATATATAATGTCAACCCTCGTACAATTAATTAACATGAGATAAAAATTCATTATTTATTATAATATTAATTATTAAGTTTTCTTGTACTTCTACTAATTAAAATTTTTATTAATCTCTCCAATAATCAACATTATAAATATAATTTTTTTGAAAAAAATATTAATTATTGAGTAATAAAATTACTGTTCATCCACCATAAAACCAAGTTGATCCTTTAAAATTCATTAATTACTAGAAAGTATTAACTTATTGAATATATCTTATAAAAGAATCGACAGAATATAATATATATTAACCCAAAAACTTTAAGAAAGAAAAAAGTAAAGAGCTCTAAAACAGCTTTGCCTCCAATGATATATGGAAATCCTTTTGAAAACTATACTGTATTTTGAAGAATTGGAATTAATTCAAATAGAAACTCACCAAACTGCCAGTAGACATCACACCAGGGAAGGACGTATTTCAATCCCTTCACAACACATCGCAGCTGCAAACAGATAAAACTTAGAAGGCATGTCAGTTTTGAAGTTAGAAACAGAAACAAAAAGAGCAACCTTAATAGAAAGACTATACCTGATACTCCGAGGAAGAAACCCCAGCTAAAAAGAAGCAGCAATGAAAACATTACTGTAAAAAGCATGATAACCAAATTCAGATGAAAAAATAATGGTCTTTTAGATCCCTTTTCCGGGAACCCAAGGACTGAGTTTCCTTTCTTCAAACAGAAATCCAGACAGCCGGTAGGAGAAAATGAAACTTTATTGATGAAATTAAAGATGAGCAGCAAGCACAATATATATGATATAATGCATGATTTCAAATAATAACCGCATTTCAAAAACTAACGGAAAAATAAATTGTCTCAATGTGTACTTTCAGGAGAATGATGTATCCGGCTTAAATTTACTGACCCACACTCAATTGACTCTGGCATCACGGGCTCACATGCCTCAGAAGACACATCAGAAAAAAGCAAGGTACCACACTTAATATCAACCAAATTCTGTTCCTCGTTATTATTGGCAGAATTATTGCCCCCCGAGTCACTCGCCTGGTTCACATCTTCAACCTTGACACACGGGTGAGCATCAGAAAGCTCCAAATTTTCCAAAGACAAAGATTTGTTCTCAACAATCTGCTCCATTGTCTCCTGATTGAGAACCGGATCAACCTCCATTTTCACCGTGTTTAAAGTTGAAATTGGCTCCTCTGATTTCTCCACACTGTTTGGTGAAATTGGTTCACCCGCCTTCTGATACATTGTTTCAGGAGACGCTTCGAGCTTCTGAAAAGAATCAGGCAGCTCTGCTTTCTCTTGAATAGAATTTGAAACTGCACCCTCTGCCTCTATCTGATCACAAGAGGAGGGAACCAGCTCTCCTGGTTTATCATTGGTTGAACCCAGTTTCTCGGGATCAATGGTTGGCACAAACTCCAGGTTTTCGACAGTGGATAATGGTATTTTCTCCCCATTAATAGCCCTGATTTCTTCTCTCTGCTTCTTGTAAAGGGACATGGCTTTCTGCAAGTTTAATAATAAGATTAGTTAACATAAGTAAGATTTAGTAAAACCATGCAAAAATAACGGTCCTCATAATCAATTTTTTCAGAAATTAAGAAAAAAATTTGCACTCTGCAGCAACATTCAGCACCAAATATGCTGAGCTCAAAATGGCAGTGCCTCACACTGCAACCTCTCAACTGTCCAGGTGAAATCAATAGTTGCTAATTCCTTCAGAAGTCCTAAAATACTTCACTGATAAATTGATTTTGAATAACTGAGGAAAACTGTTGGAGTTGGAGAAGAGAAGGTTTGATTGTCATAACAAAGTACCCAACCTAGCACTGATCATTGGTACTCCAAATTATTTGTTGGAAAGCTTTATTCATCAGAAAGGAAAAAGAGCAGAAGAAATACAAACAACCGGCAACCCATGGCAACTCAAAGATAACACAGACAAGCCAAAGCAAAAACCAACAAACAAGTTATTCCAAAGTTTATCTACATGCTACATATGCTCCTACTATTTGACCAATAAAGGGGGAAAAGATGCAAATCCATCCCCAAGAAACCAAAAAAAATCTTACCAGGTCAGTTTATGATGGTCATTTTCCATCCTGTTCATGTTAGAGAATAAAAATACCCACCATCATGGGATCCTCAGATATAAACTATTATGCAGGACCACTGGAACTTAAGACTGTAACCAAGAACACGGTTTGCTCTCAGCAGAGAGCATAATTTTGCAATAAGGAACACTTCAGCAATCTATGAAAGACCCATGAAAATATGTTGTAGGTCTGAGCTTATGATGTCTACCAAAAGTATAAATGTATTATCTGTCCGCGTGATAAGAAGATAGTATACTCAAAGATAAATCAGTATAAGCACAAAGTATTACATACAAACATAGGTGAAGTACAGATAAATCAGTACATTCACTTGCAAACACGTATCTACCTGAAAAACAGAATCATTTGTGGCAGCAAAAAGTGAAGCACTTGAAGCTTTATTGGAAATCGCCACTTCAGCTCCTGCAATCTCCTGTAATATGGAACGAAAGAATTTTATCAGAACTAAGATATCCATAAAAGTGAACAAATAAAATGATGACATAAACTACATGGGGTTTGAATACTAAGAACCAGGTAAGCTGATAACAAGGATGAATGCTTTTATTTGGACTATTTCTGGTCAAGTTGGTTACTAGTGGATTGGTTTGAATCTAGATAGAAAATAAAGCAAAAAAGGCCATTTCTCTTACAATTCAAGTACTGGCTTTCAGCAATAAAATGAGGTGGGTACCACTTTATATTACCGAACAGCCCCTATATTTCAAAATATAGTAAACTGTACCTCCACGAATAAAATTTTGGAATCATCTTTGTCAGAATCTAAGTTCTGATTGATATCCATTAATCTCGTGCACTGATCATACAACTCGGGATGAGTAAGATCTGCAGATATGTCAAGCTTAGAAAGATAAACATGCCAAAGATGATCATCATCCTTCCTTGATGTCTTTGGAATATTGGTAGTTTCCTTGGGAACAGATTTGGAAGCTTCTAGATTGTTTGATGCAAGACCATCACTGAACTGATTAACGTCAAAGCTCTCTGCCCGAAGACCAGTTTGGTTTTGTTCATTCTGAGCTTGCTTAACTGACTGGCCCGTCCAAACTTCCTCTGCTGATCCATGAACTGAGTAATCCTGTTTCTGGGGAGCAGATGGCAACTCTGTGCTCACACCACCATTTTGCCCCTTCCACATTTCTCCACTTGCCTCCCAGCCTCGACCACTTGTCAAGGTTCTATTATGATCCCAGTCTGGCCTCCCATAAATGTGAGATTCATCCCCAAAGATAGCATTATTGGCATCCCAACCATGCAAGGGAGGAGGGCATGAGTCGTCCACTGGATTCCGCCAGCCAAGCGGCCGCCCATGTCCAGAAAATCTGTCAGCATCAGGGATATGGTAACCAGTGTGATTTAATTCCATTGAAGGTCTAACACCGAACATTGGTGGAGCAGGAAACTGCTGCATCACTGGATGAAAACTTACCGTAGGCGGACCATGTTGGAAAGGTATGAAGCCATTTGCCACAGGGGAAGGCCAGTTCGGGACACCTTTCCAAGCACTTCCTTGTCCTCTTCCCATACTGGAATCACCAATCCTCCTATTGCGGTTGTGCGGTCTACCTCTGCTATCATCTTCTGAAGAGCCAAAGATTAAAGGGTTGTCAACCCCCGTCCTGAAAGGAGGAGGTGGAGGTAAAAGAGACTTGGAATTGCTAGGCAAGCGATTAGTTCTACTAAAAGGTGAAGAAACGGATAAAGTGTCTCCATCTGCTTGAGAAAACTCATCTACTAGATGTGTCTCGCGACTTCCTCTACCTTCCTTATCAGAATAATCCCTTGCATCCCTAGAACCGCCACTCCTCTGCCCTGATTCTTCAACATCAAGACTTCGCCTAGCATCAGATTTATTCAAGTGTCTGCGGTCAGTACTTGATGATGAAGGGGATTTATCCACCAGATGCAATGGCGAAGTGCGGGAATCTGATTTCTGACGCCTTTCAACTGAAAACTCACTCAAATGGCTGTCATCCTTGGGAACAGGTTTCTCCATTGACCAAGATTTTGAAACTTTCTCAGTTACTCCAGCAACACCAATAAATTCTTTAGAAGAGTTTACATCATGCCGAACTCTATCTTCATGCGCGTAGTCTCTATACCTCGATCCTTCTTGCTTTGAAAGCCTGGAACAGGACAGAGAAGACGATGATTTCATATCAGTTCAGAAGCTAAATAATATTGGAGAAGTGATGAAAATTTATTAAAAGTTCATTATCATTGAACAAGAATCTAAAAACAGCGGAGCAGATCTGAAATTATAATATACCCAAATTAAAACCCAGTGTGTTGAAATATGATATATAATTTATGAATAAAAATAATACAGGCATAACAGACCACAAAACTATTCTGCGAAGTGGACAAACAACAGAAATATGACCTATCCAAGAAGGCAACTCATTAATCATGGACAGCACCACCATCACCATAGCACAAGCATAAACATAGGGAATACAATCACCAGTGGTGATGAGGGACAATTTAGTTATCAAGAAACCCTGCCCAACAGTTCCCCAATGCCGTTCAAAAACTATAGATTGCATCTAGTAGATGCCTGTGCTGGAAGGTAAATGAGTAGCAACATTTACATATTTGCCAGTTTACTTGCACTTGAACAGAAGGAAATTTGCATTTTCCTGCAGTTCAAGCAGCACTGTAAGAGGCTCTAATCACATCTACTCGTAAACTTTCCATAAAAATTTACAGGAAACTTCAAATCTCATGAAAACACATAATCTTCCCTTTCAACCAAAACTGGTGTGCTAACCAAAATGAAGCTGTAGGAGAATTTCTCTATATAAAATAAGGAAACCCATTTTTATATACCCAAAATCTTTCAGATACTCTCCAAAATTTTCAAAGGTGCAATACTTTCTTATATGTCAATTTTCAAAAAACTATTAGGAGATGAGTTTTCCAAGGGAAATTTTCAATGTATTAGAAAGAACAACAACATTGGGAGGAGGATGTATTAAAATTATAACTCCAAGAATTGAAATTTTGAGTGCGCGAATAAATAGATATGAATGACAAATCTGCAAATTAGGAAGGATTGCTCTCAATTCACAGATTTGCACATGGAACATGACAGCATGAGAGTAGCAACCCCCATACAAGCATGCCGACAAAGACAAACTGAAGTCAAAGGCAGAGGTCTGTTACTATGTTTGGCTACTGTACCATTTTGTTCAAATATGGGCACTACAAAGTTCATCACCCAATCCAATGTAAGGTACATTGATACAGATGTCAACATGTTCTTTTTCTGTCTATGTTTTTTGGGGTTTAGTTTTTTTGTTCTGGTGAGGGGGAGAGAAGGGGGGGGGGGGGGGGGGGGCGTTGTGCCTAAACCAGTGACCATAATCATTCATGTCAGGGAGTCCAACAGCAGGAGGAAATAAATCAAGGGGATAGATTTAAAGAGTATCATCAACACTCTACATCAAATTGCACCCACCGAACAAAAAAAGGCAGATATTTACTGCATCAACAGAGAATGATACATATATATATATGTAAAAAAACAAACCTGTAGTGATCTTTTCCAGCATGAGAACTGGAGCTTGGGGAACTCCTCCGTCTGCTGCGGTTTGGAGTAATATCCACGTCAGTATTCCTAGAATAAGATCTTCCCCTGTCAGTAACTGACTCCACTTTCGCACTGGATTTCTTTTCTGTATCAGAACGTTGCTCTTTGGTACTTCGGTATCTCATATCACCACGGTCCTCTTTGTCCTCTTTATCACTGGCTCTTCTCTTCCCCTTATCATCTTTGTTACTGTTTCTTTGATCCTCATAAATTGGACTACCATCACGGTTAGTTGATTTCCTATAATGAAGTTCCCCAGCATTGCTTTCATCCCTCAAACGCTTAGCATCAGACTTATCATTACTGCGATCTCTTGAGGTGCGGTCATCCCTGTACTTGACATCCCTGAGTCTCTTATCTCTATCAACATCTTCTCTTTGCTTGCCATCCCTACGTCTACTGTCTCTGTCAACATCTTCCCGATGCTTATCTTCACTATTTCTATTATCTTTGTCGCCATCTTTCCAATACTTATCATCCCTGTGTCTATTATCTCTGTCACCGTCTTCACGATACTTATCATCTTTGTGTCTATTATCCCTATCAACCTCTTCCCGATACTTATCATCACTCTGTCTATTATCTCTGTCACCGTCTTCACGATACTTATCATCCCTGTGTCTATTATCTCTGCTTCCACCATCCCTGTGTCTACTATCTCTGACACTATCTTCGCGATACTTATCATCCCTGTGTCTATTGTCTCTGTCACCATCATCCCGATATTTATTTTCCCTGTGTCTATCGTCTCTGTCACCATCTTCCCTGTGCTTATCTCCATAACTTCCATCCTTGTGCCTTCCATCCTTCACACGCTCACCCCTTGAAGACAATTGTCTATCATCACTCTCTCTTACATGATCTTGATATTTATCCTTATCACTGGAGCCATCTCTTCTCTTCCTTGTCCATTTCTCAAGTTCCTTCTCTCCATCAGTATTTCGTAACTCCTCATGTATAGGCCACTCTGTGGGTGGGGGGAAGAAGAAAAAGATAAATTAGTAATTAGATTGAGTAATCACTGCAAATGTAAACAGCATCCACTAAAAGGAAAAAAATTGGACAATACTATCAGCCTCTTTTACACAATTGAAAAAAAAAAATCTAACTTTTTTAAATCTTGTATGCATCATATTTGTAACAAATTCAAGAGCATGTCACATTAACACAAAATACATCAACAGCTGTTAAATTGGCAAACTCATGAATTAGATGGATGAGGAAAGATGTGGTAGTAAAGAAAAGCAAGTAAGCAACACTATAACACAGTAGCAATGTTGAGAAATAAGTAATACAGAGGTTTCAATCCTCTATAAGGTTATCACGGTCCAAAAGTATCTTTCACATTATACGGAAAAAAAATACACAGCTCCGTAAAAGTTAAAACACAACCACATTCCTGATATAAACATGAAAGAGAAGTGCATTATGACAACATGTGGACATTTAGGTGGGTTAAATCCTCAAGGTGCAAAGCCTCTATTACATCTCTACTAATTCATAAGATTGACATCACATAACATACTCATGATAAATCTCTAAATTCACAAACCTATATGCACAGTGTTGTCAAATGTGACCAGCCACCTGTCTGGGCGATACGCAAGGAGACGCAAGGATGAAGCATAGTGACTTGACACACTCCAGGTGAGCCAACTTAAATGAGGTTGCCTAAGTGATCGCCTTGACTAAGGCGAAAGGCATTGAGGCAAGAATATTTTTCTTTTTTTTTTGATAGGTTAATCATACGTGCACACACTTTGCCCCTTAAGGGGACTTGGAACCTTCAACCTCCCATACGGTGAGGTGGAGGTACCAACCAAGCTACGGCTCATTGGTAATTGAGGTAAGAATCTTATTATTTAAAGCTTATTTTACTTAAATGTCTTCATGTATCTTGTCTTGTCATTTTAGGACTAGAAGTACTTTTGTTTGGACAATATTTTCACAATATAAAAGAAGCAAAAACAACCAACAAGCGTTATCTCGTGTGGTATCTTCTCTGCCTCTCAAAGAGAAGGTTGAGAGTTCAAATCTCAACTGGAACAAATGTGTGTGTATCTTACCAATAAAAAAAAAAAGGAGGGGGTTGGGGGGGGGGGGGGAGAAACTTAAAATGGTCTCAATGTTTAAAATTGAATATGTCATTTGTCATCATTTAAATTAAAATTTTAGTGTTACATGAAGATTATTACACAATATATTGTTTAACTTAAAATAAATGAACTTATAATCTCTAAAATATTTTTTGATAATTTATATGTTGGCACCTTACTTCGTTCACGCTAGCGCTTTTTTTTTGCGTCGCTTATCGGGCAATGTTGGAACTTAGCAGTTAGCACCTTAAAGGTGTCTTTCACTTTTGGCAGACGTGACTTATGATACATGTAAGACAATATTGTATTACAAAAAAGGAAACCCAAAGGATGGTGCTAAATAAGAGACGGGGAAATGTATAATATGATTCAATGCAGTACTATCCACACAACATTCACCAGTTGGATGCTAAAATAACAAATTATTAACCAAAAAAGGACAAAATTATTGTCGAAAAATCCTTGCGAGTAAAGAATCATTGGGGGAAAAAGTATTCTCCTTGCACATTTCTGAATGATTAATTCCAACAGTTAATGCTCTCAATCTTATCATTTTTCTATTTCTTTTTTCTTTAATTTTATAACAAACAAGAGTGTTCACTTCCAAATCTAAATACCCCAGCAGCAATTAACTTCTATCAGAAGTCAGAACCTCCTTTATTGGCACTTAAAACTTCTCTTAATTGAAAGGCCTTTTTCCTAAGGCCTAGGAACTTCCCATTCATCAGAAGGTAAATTCTTTTCCCTATTTAGTCCACTTCTAGCATCATAAATAAGAAAATCATCAATATATGCTACTCTACAAAACTCTCACTTGGCAAACTCTCAAAGAATCCTACAACAAACTAACACGAGAGAAGACTATAACTGAACTCCTAGAGTTCACCTCAACTCAAAAAGTCCTAAAAAATGTTCTGCTTACAAACCTCTTAAACCAAAGAAAATGGAGACATACTCTAGACACTCCAGCACCAAATTCAGTTAACCAAAATTCATCGGCACCAACCAATCCTGTTAGAAACATGAAATCTGTCAACTTAGCCTAAGAAAAGCTATAGAACTTTTCAATTAATAACAAGTTATATATCAGATTATTTTCCATTGGCAAAAAAATAAAAAAAAAAACCTTACACATCAGATGACTCATTTGTACTATTTTACAATAAGTAATTAACATGACAATTTTTTTACATGTGGACGACTACTCATTAGTATTTTTACCCCTTAAAAAGGTTAAATCTCATTAAGAAAATACCTCATCCAAACGAAACCCAGAGAGAGAGAGATAACATCTGCCTTCCATCTCACAACTCTCCATGACATCCCACCAGGGTAAAGGAAACTTAAACACTATAATACTGCACAATTCCCCCAAGTTCTTCAATTCTATACCCTCTCTTAAATGTGGACAAACCTAAAACTAATCATCTGTCCAACCATTTCATGTAGTCATATTAAATCAGTCTCCATGCCCTGCAATACAGGCTAGATAGCTTGAGTTGTATGTCACCATGGTAACCCATCGTCACAACAGATAGTTATAGAAACTTAATGTTTCCCTCAACCCAAATCCCTTATCAAATCAAATTCTTCACCAATCACGCTACCAAATGTTTCTTTTTTACAAATTAGACACCACATCAGAATTCTCTGCATCTTTACATCCCCTCACTTCCCCAACTGCATATACAGACTCATACTTCCTCAAAGTACCATCTCTTCACTATGGTTACATGGTACCTCCATAATTAATTATAATAAATAATATTCCCTCTTAAGGACAAAACTACTCTCTTTACAGCAATTAATTGAAGCACTAGGGCTACTTGTATCCACATTTAGCAGATAATATTAATGATATTCTAATTCACTTGTTAAAATAGAGAGACAATTGACTCTTAACCTTACCTACATGTAGAGCTTTCTCATTGCACACTTTTTTTGTGAAAAAAGGATAGATAAATTCTCAATCATGTCTACAAAATCTCCTTTTTTATGCAGAGAAGTACACGCTTAGAGAGTTTATAGTAGTCAAGGTTAAATAAACAAATCAGTATTCAATTACCCCAAAAAAAAAAAAAAATCAGTATCCATTATTTCAATGGACTGACAATTAATATCTACCACTTTAATAAAGTAACATATAATGTAGGCACAACAACAAACAAAAGTATGTATCTCATCTAACCACAACATTTAGTTACCTTACCAGTATTTTCTTTAACTTGTTTACCCTGTCTCTCTTCGTTAAAATCCACTGACTGCGATCCTTGCTTCTTCGCCACTTCACCATCCACTGACCGTGCTTCAGCATCACGCTTAATGTCCTGAACCTTCCTCTCCCTCTCAGGCCCGCGTTCCTTCTCTTTGGATTCCTTAAAATCTTTATGCTGATGAACCTCTTTCCACCCAGAATCTTTTTCGGACTTCCGCTTTGAGTCAACTCTACTACTACTCTTGCTCTCATCTTTCTCCGCTGCTAAATTCTCCTCTTTCTTCTCAATAAAATTATCATGCTTCCTACTGGTTTTACTCTTAGAATCAACCAAAACCTTTGACTTTGAACCTTTATCGGAGTCAAGCCTTGAACTCTCCCCTTTCATCTCCTTATCAACAGTAACACCATCACCTCTCTCGCCACCACCGCCATTCCACCTATCGCTCGCAGCAGCACCATCGGCCTTCTCTTTGCGCCGTTTCGAAGCAACAAACTCTTCCGCTGTGTCGCCATTACCGTGAGCAGAAGGATCTTTACCGTCTCTCAACTGCGAAGCAACTTTACGCTTCTCACCGGACGTTGAATCCTTAGAAACCCTAACTGAACCTTCTTCACCGTTCCTTTCCTTCATCTTCACATCTTCTTCCGAGTCCGAGTATTCTCTTGCGTCCTTTGAACCGTGTTTGCTTTGCTTGTGCGATTTGTGCCGTGAACTTCGCGGCATGACTACGGAATATAATAAATAACAGAAACCAAAAACCGCAAATTGAAAACCCTAGTTTTGAAGTTTTGACTAAGATCGACAAAATCATATAAATTCCATTGACGCCAGATGTTGCTGTCCAAAACCCCAACGGAATCTGACAAATTCCGACAGGCAAAGTCACCGGGGAGGCTGAACTCGGGGGGACTCTCACCGATCAGATCGCTAAATTGCGCCGAGATCAGGAACGAAGAAGATACGAGGGCGGCCGAACTCTATAGAAAGAAAACAGAGAGAGAGAGAGGGAAGGGGCGTTGGGGCTTTAGAGAAGAAAAATGTGATGGAATCTGGAAATTTTTGTGGAGAGACAGAGATCGGAAGCGTTCCTTCTTGTTGCTGCGAAATTAAAATGCGATTCGTATTGGGATATCGCGGATAATTGACGTTCAAATGACGAAGATACCCTTGAGAGCTCTTCTAATTACTGTTTTGTTATCGCACCTTCTTGGTTTTTTTCCAGGAGAGATGGTAACGGGCCAAGCGGCGGAACCATTCCCCCCAAAAAAAAAAAAAAAAATCTTCAAATTCGTTTATATACCATAATAGGAACAAGTTTCTATCAAAATTTTCATTTATTTTTAAAAATTTATTTATTTATTAAATTAATTATAATTAATACATTTCAAACAAATTATTACATGTATTAAAATAAAAAATTTATATGTTAATAAAAAATTAAAATAATATTATTTTCTTTTTTAAATATATAATTTTATTGAGTATATCTAAACTTTTAATGAGTGACTAAATAATATCATTATAAACATTGTCTATATAGAACAAAACTTATTTTTTACTTTATATAATTGAGATGGAATACCTTAACCCTCGATCTTAATGAGACGAACATAACTTTTTCTAAACCCATCTCAATAAGGGCATGGTATGATAGATTTCCAACGAGTAAATTAAATTATCATCTCTAATTATAAAGGTTCGGTAACTTTTTTTAGTACTCCCTATCCTACATCAATTTTGTATTCAAGGTCTTTTAGATAAGCAATTTGTTACAACTTAATGCGTTTTGAGGGACTCAATCACACTTGATTGATTTTGAAGTTGTTTGGATGAAATTCAAAGTGTATTTATTGGCCACAACTTTTTTATTAAGTTATAGTTTGGATTAAGGTGGTAAGTCTAGATTTTTCATTATGATACTCAATTCCATTATGAAGTTTAATAAATACTCTTATTTGATAATTGTTAAAACATTTTTAAATAGTTCGCTCAAATGCTCAACTACTTAACTCAAACAATACTTTTACATAATTACTTAGTTTATATAGCATTTTTATATAGTTGGTTAATTTAAATGGTGCTTTTACACAACTCAACTAAATTGGAATTTAACCAACCTAGTTAAGCGTACTCATATTGTCTGTGTCGCATCTTTATGGAGGCATCACATGAAACAAATGACCTAATTATTATTTTGCCTCTTCAATACCCAAGATTTGCACTCCAATAAAAGAGGCAAAGTGCCTCTAGCAGATGATAGAAGGCATGTATAGCTATTGTTGGGAAAAGAGAAAAGATGCAAAATTTAGTAGAAAAGCTAATTCCCGTAATCTTTCCTGATGGGTTGGTTCAAATTATTTAACATTTTTAAATTCAAAAAATTAAAATATAATGAGGGATTGGGTAATAGATCCCTTGTATATTACTTAATTAGTAGAAGGTCTAACTCAAAATATTTTAACCCAAAAAGTCTCTAAATATTTTGTTGATAAAAATGCCCTTTTAGTATAAAAAGTCAATGTATCAAGAGAATGCTACTAAAAAATTCATGTTTGAGGCGCAAGTTATTTTGACATGCCACATTATCACCCTTTTTTCTTATGAATTTCAAAATTAAATAACTAGCAATATATAAATCCGTTTTTCATAAAAATTATATATTTGGACATAAGAATTGAGATCTATCAAAGAAGATCCATATTGAATATGAAATTCAGTAAAAAAAATCATGTTTTTTGAACATAAAGATTTCATTCTATGGACAGAAATTTGAATTTTTTTGTACGAAAAAAACTCATGTTAGTTAGTATTTTTAGGTTGTCTTTGAACTAAAAATGCAATCTGCTCCCAATAAATTATCGTGCAAATCTTATATCACTAGAAAATTCATTGAGTATAATTTCCAACAAAAAACTGAACTTAGTTTCAATTTTTCTAGAGCAAGATATGATCATTTTATCACAATATGTTCAAACTGTCACTCAACAGAAATTTTTTGTTAGTTTGTGATTTTTGGTTGTTTTCAAATTAAAACCAAAATATGCTCCAAAGCAATTAGCTTGTAAATATTATATCACTAGAAAGGTTTATGAGTTTACTTTCCAACATAAAAAAAAAAAAAAAAAAACAGAGCTTAGTTTTGATTTTTCTAGAACAAGATATGGCTATTTTACCACAGTTTGTTCAAACTGTCACTCAACAGAGAATTTTCGTTAAAGAATTTTTCTAGTTTGTTTTCAAATTAAAATTGTAATATGCTCTCAATGAATTAGCATGAAAATCTTATATCATTAGAAAACTCTATGAGTTTACGTTTCAAAAAAAAAAAAAAATAGACTCAATTTCAATTTTTCTAGAGCAAAATATGACTATTTTATCATAGCGTGTTCAAGTTGTCACTCAACAAAGAATTTTGTTAGTTAGTCTTTTTGATTTTTTTTCAAATTAAAACTATAACCTGCTCCTAATGAATTAGCATGTAAATCTTATATCATTAGAAAGTTAAATGAGTCTACTTTCTAACAAAAATATAGAGCTTAGTTTTGATTTTTTTTAGAGTAAGATATAACTATTTTATCATAACATGTTCAAGCAATCTCTTAATAGAGAATTTTTGTTAAATAGTATTTTTGGATTGTTTTAAATTAAAATTGCAATCTGCTCCTAATGAATTAGCATGCAAATCTTATATCATTAGAAATCTCAATGAGTCTACTTTTCTATAACAAAAATAGAGCTCCGTTTTGATTTTTGTAAAGCAAATGTCTATTTTACCACAACATGTTCAAACTATCGCTCAATAGATAATTTTTGTTAAATAATATTTTTGAGCTATATTCAAATCAAAACTGTAATATACTCCTAATGAATAAGCATGCAAATCTTATATCACTAGAAAGTTATAGGAGTCTACTTTCTAATAAAAAAACGGAGTTCAGTTTTATTTATTTATTTATTTGATAACTCGGTATCTGACCCTTTGAGCCGATTAATTTGGGGGACCAATCCTGTCACAACCCAAAACCCACTCTATGCGGATTAACGGCCAGTAACTGACACTGTCACTCAGACAGGCCGTACAAAATCAAATGAATTGCACCAAAGAGTGAATTTTTTTTTTCTTTTTTGTATCAAGTGCGGAAGCTATACATATGCAATTCATCTAATAACAAATCAAACTTTAACAATCTTCAATCAAATAATCTCCAAGTATAATTTTCATCATCATAAATCACTATTCAAGTCTAATATCATTTCTAGTGTCACTATGTCATAGTATATAATATTAGCATTAGCCTTACAGGATATATATACAAATTAAGGCTTGGAGCTATACACTATCAAAATTGCCCACAAGCATATCACTAGCTCCACTAGGTGCCATCATTACATTTTCTTCCATATTATGTTACCTGAAAATTTGTTATAATTCTAGGGTGAGCTAACTTAGCTCAGTAAGTAAATCATTCATCCTACCATGGGTTAAACAAAATGTATAATAAAAGAGTAATCGCAGGATTTCAAGCTTAAAGAAATCGGCCATCGGGCCAAAGTAACACTGTTTTATAAGAAGTTCACAAATGTGATAACAGTGACTAAGAAAATCAATAAACACAAATCTATCAGCACATATCATTTAGCTAGCCAAATCAAGGAATTCAATTGAATACAAAGCCTTATGGGTGTATTTATCGTCCAAAGGTGACATCACTAAATCAACAAATGGTGTGAAATCAAACATATAAAATCTTAGGTCAAATGGATATACAGATCTAGGTCAAATGATTATACGATTCTAACACAAATAGATATAAAAGTCTGCGTCAAGCAGATATAAGAATCTGAGTCTAATAGGTCAACAATCATAGTGCAACATCAAACATATGGAACACTGAGTCAAATGGATATACAAGTTTGAGTCAAATATATATGAGAGTCTGAGTCAAATAGATAAACAACCATAGTGTGAGATCAGACATATGGAACATTGAATCAAATAAATGTACAAATTTCAGTCAAGATAGATATAAGAGTCTAAGTCAATAGACATAAGAATTTAAATCTAATAGATCAACAACCATGGTACGACATCAAACATACGAAACACCGAGTCAAATAGATATACAAGTCTAAGTCAAATAGGTATAAGAGTCTGGGTCAAATAGATATACAAATCTGAGTCAAATAGATGAACATAACACGTTTAACTGGCCAAGTCAAAGAAGTTCAATCAAATACAAAGATAAGTCTCAAGGGCATATTTCACATCCAAGGACAACGTTATCAAATTAACAAAGCATGTGGAATATAAAAATTGAGTCTAATATATGCAGTCAAAAAATAGGGTCTGGTTACCCCCAAACAACACTTATCCAGGTTCACCTTGAATAGCACCGAGAGCTCTTATCAAATCATGTCCTCATCAGGACTATGTGTTGGGTATCATTCCCAAACACTAACCTATAGGTCATCAACATCACAAAACGGGCGTTATGAGTAGCACAACCCCGGTTAGTCATAGATAGTGTCATAAAAAAAAAATGATTCTACAAGGCATGTACATATACATATATTACAAATGTCCACAATTGAGAGGGCCACAATAATCACAAAGATAAGATAAAACCAAGGAGTCAAGGACTCATAGATATTCATAATCAATAGAATCTCAACAGGTCACAAATTCCACTATATGAAAATCACAATGAACAATAAGTTATGCACTCAAAGCAATTTATTGATGCACAATTTCAAGAAATAAGGATTGGTAATCATCCAAGTAAGCCATATTGGCATAACAGAAATTTACATATTAGGGTTCAGGTTTACTTACCTTAGGTTCTTAGCATTGCATTCTCATATGGGTACTATAGTAGCTATCCCATAGCCTTGCTCTATTTTTTCATCATTTGGGTGATCTTATAATCATGGATAAAAAATACATTGTATGTTGAATTAGTATTCATTCTAATTCCAAACATCTGTATTCAGTGTTTTAAGTTCTTTTGAACTTAGTCTAATTAATTAAGAGATTCTCAAATTCTCAATTTTTAGGACTTTTTATACTTTATAGCCTATTTGGCCCTTTAGGGGCATAATGGTAATTTATACTTTCAACGTCCCGTGTTACTCTGTACATAATTTACGTATTTGTACCTCATTTGTGAGTCCAGTCGGCCCTCATAACATTTACGTGGACCTTTGAATTTCATCTATTCACTTCTAGTAACTTCATTAAGTTTTAAGCACGTATTCGTTATTTTTTAGTTTGTTACCAGGTTTTATTTTTCTCCAAATGACGTCACCGTCAAGTCCAGAATATTGAATATAATTAATCTAAGCTTTTTCGGATCTTAATTAGCCTATTTGTGGCTAATATTAAGCCTAGGGGCATTTTTATAATTTTATATTTTTGCGTGCCCCATTTTTCGGTACTTCTTTTGCTAAAATGAACTCCACCGTTGAGTCCGGAATGTCAAATAAAGTCAGACTATGTCATCACTGACATTTAACTAGTTTTTGGATTATTAAGGGTGAAATGGTAATTATGACAGTTTACATGTCTATATTTCGGGATTTCGTTTCATAAAATAGATCCGCCATTGGGTCCATAATGTTCCAAAATGCTAAAGTATGTATTTTTATAGTCATCGGAGTTCAATTGGTCACTTAATTGATCATTAGGACATAATCATAATTATTTTAGTTTACCTGTTCACATTTTTTGGATCTAATTTTATAAATCGGACTCTGTCGTTGAGTCCGGAATGCCCAAAAATATTGACTTAAACTCTTTTGTTATTTTAATTGGCCTCCATTTGGCCTATTTTTTACTCAAATGTATTTTGGTAATTTCTCTTATAATTAAAAGGATTTAAAATTAACATTTAAATAATTTTTTGGATCATTTAGTAATTAACAGAAACTATTGAGGATCATTTCATATTTAATATAAAGGTCTGGGGGTCAAAACACAATTTTAGAAACTCTAAAACCCTAAACCATCTGGTTTCGTTAGGTTCCAAGTGAACGGGTCCAAAAGGTTAAGAACCAACCGGTTCTGTCTGGCTCATTGCGTCATATTAACATTAGCCCTATTTATATATATTTTTATTCTTTATGTCAAAACGACGTCGTTTTAATAAACCTAAATCCATTTAAATATTCAGTCAAGACCCGATCGAGATCTGAACAAGGACCCAACCCGCATAGTGTTCTTCTTCTTCGTTTTTCCGACGAGGGTTGCAGTCACCCTTTCCGGCACTGAAGGCCTTCAATGACCAAACTAACGAGGTTCGAATCCTTTTTTCATGAGGATTCTAAATCCCACATTGGTTTCTTTATTGGTCCATGTATAGCCATGAAATAGGGATTACAGCTACTGCTCCAACGACTCCCGGCTTTCTAACGAACTATTTCTTTCTCTATTTCGTCACATTTTGGCTACTATTTTTTCTTCCTATGAGTTTCTGGGACCCTGAAGAGTATTTTCTCGTTCTTAAAGCTAAACAAAACAAGCTTAAATCTCATGGTTTCAAATTGTCTTTCCTTGGCTGTAACTCATGATAAAATCCTCATTTTTGGGCCAAAACGTGTGGTTTTTGTTTCTTTGTGATCCATTTTTGGTTTAGTTTTGGCCCTCGATCACAAATAACATTTGGTTAAGGTTTTTTTATAACCCAATTTTTTTTTGGTTCGGCCATGGTGGTTTTTTTAGCCCAACTGTTCCATTTTCTTCCTTTTTCAATTCTACCTACATGCATGTACATGATCTGTCGTGGAAATCAATCAAATTACCAAACTAAACTACTAGTATAGTAGAGAAGTAAGGGTCGAACCCACAAAGACTATTAATTGTTTAAAAACCAAAGTTGAGATTGATTTCAATTCAAATTAACAAAGATTGATTGTTGTTGATTTTCTTTCCTAAAATTAAATGAGAACTATACTTAAAGCAAATATTTAACTGAATTAATGAGGAATCAAATTAAAAAGAGAATTCTTAGGGTGTTGAATCCACCACTAATTTTGTAACTAGCTTCAATTGTATTAATTCTTGGGTCATTCAATTTGGATGTAAAAGACGTATTTTGGCTACAAGCCTCAATACAATCATCAAGAAAATCACGCACCAAAACCCTAAGCACGAATCATCTTTGGTCAACACAAATTGTCTACGCTAATTCTAAGGTCATAGTCACAATTTGTTTTCCCTGAGTTATGACTCGTCCTACGGTTTTGATGTATGTACACATATTACTATTGTATAACCACATAAACAAAATCACAGAAATTGATTATGTGAAATTGAATAATACGATCAATGCTTTAATAAAATCTCAATGTTATACAATCAACATCCAAGACTAATTAACCCAAAAATAAAATAGACAGAAGCAATATTACTTGACTAGGGTTTCATCTAAACCCTAGGAATGGGAGAACTTAGCCCATGATAGTGGAAGAGAACACCATAGCCATGGAATTCTTCATCTTCTTCTTTAGAGTTGTCTCCTTCCTTCTTCTCCTCCCTCCCTAGATCTCCAAGACGGCCTCCCTCTTTTCCCAAAACCCTAGTTCACAATATTATTCCCTTTTTTTCAAAAATACCCTTACAAAATAATAATTTAGGAGAATAACATAAAATCCCGTAATTAGACATTAAGGGCCCAAAAAGGGAGTCTAAAGTGTTCCAAAATAGAGCCTATAATGCTAAAATGGGCCCTAGTCCACCTATATATGGATCAAGCCTCTCTTCTAACCCAAAATCACTTGTTTTTCACTTCTTTTAGCACTTCAAAGCCCAATATTTTCCTTTTTGCTCCAAATCATCAACTTTGTCAAGCTTTTTCTGCAAAAAGATAAAACAAGAATTAACTAGCAAATGCATATAGATTGGAGAAATTAAAATAATAAATATGCAACAATATCTACAGTTAACACAATAAATATGCACTTTTTAACCAGTTATCAGTACATTTCATAGTTCATAAGGCTCAAAAATAGTACCTTCATGTTAGTTTTTTTTAGAGAGAGAAAATTAAGTTTTTTTGGATTACTTTGACTTCAATCCCTCCATAGTCCATTGGGCTTGCTTCCCAGCTTCCATGGCTTGTCCAGAGGTCCCTCTATGACCTTCAACCATTGCATACATCAACACCTTACTCCTCCTTCATCTTCTTTTCTCTTTATACCCTCTTTCTAATTCTCTCTCTAGCCGCCCCCCTCTCTCTATATATTTCTGCCTCTTTTCTTCTTTTTTAGTTTTGATCTTCCTAATACACATACACACACACAAAGTATACATATATCTCTAAGGAGTTGGTTGTATGTCTTTTAATTGGTTGAAGTGTTGGTCCAATAGGGTGATGACACCCAACTTTTTGCATGCAGACATATATGTATTTTATAGGATATGGACATATAATTTGGCTTATATAGCACAAAAGTGTTGTAGCCTAATTGGTATTCTTTTTAGAGACTTCTTATTTGCTTGCACAAGGTGCATGGTTCAAGACTTGGTGGGAGTACTTTTGGGTCTTTTTTCTTTTCTTTTCTCTTTTTATGCATTATATTGCATATTTAGTGTATTTCATAAACTCCTAGACTTTGCATTTTAATTCTTATAAAAGTCTCTTCAAATTCTTGCAAGACTTTTTTTTTTAGCATACTTCATCCATGTATTACTAGTCTTGCCGTAGTGTATTTTATCACATTTTAATTATTCCCAAAATTTTATTATAATTTTAGAATAATCTTGATTAAACACACTTTACTCACATATCACACTAGTCTTACTTAAGTGCACTTTGTGCACTAATTTTTGAAGGCTACTCGTGTGTTAATACCTGAGTAACGCCAATCGTAATTTGCTACCAAGTTATAACCTTTGGCATTAAATTACTTTCTTAAAATTGGTCGTCTCCAATTTAGAACTAGTTGTTCTTATTTATACTTTTACTTTCGTATTTATGAATTTCTAGTCTTAATTAGAATTATTCATGGTTAATAAGCAAATTATTTTATGGTAATCATTATTATAATTAATCACTTCACTTAATTGGGCCAGGATGTTACAAATCCCACCGTCCACTTGTGGGAGGTCCAATTAAAGTCGAGACAACGACCCATATGGACTGGCCCCAAGAGAAAGTGGCATCTTCTAGCTTTTTGTCACAATTCACACCCCACGTAGGATGGAGTTATGGTCTATGACCGGCCACCGAGGCCTCATATAGAATCAAATGGGTTGTATAATAGATAATTTATTAATATAGCGAAATCGTAACATTTTTAACCTGTGAGGTTCACAATAAACTCATACCAACCACATTCGATTAGAGCAAATCTAAGTTTAATATCAAACTTACACTTGTAAAATTTATTATAAGTCATTTTCATTTACGACTGACCAACACACAAAATGACCATTGTATATATAGAAAATCTTGCATAGGTTCAAAAGAGATATTTGCAAGTCCCACCATACAATTTTATAAACTCTTCTTCCTTAAGTTTCCTTCCCATCTTAAACTTCATTACCTGAAAATTTTTTTTTGAGAAATGGGGTGAGCTAACAAAGCTTAATGAATAATACCAATGCCTTGTTATGAGTTTTTGTAGCAAAAAAAACTTTAAATAAAACTATGGATATCAAGCATTACTGAAACATTTCAAATATATTTTCAGAAATGGAATTACTATTTAAACATTTGAATAGTAATAAGTAGCCTAATAAAGCTCATAACAGATATCAAATATCATTTAGCATGCCCATTATAACGGTCGAAACGGAAGAATCTGCGTCGACTCAGATTTTGAATAGAATATAATATATAATGGTAGTCACTTATAGTAACAATGAAGAGATCTCTGACCTACTTACGGGCCTAGCTGTTCTTGATCCCCGGTAAGGACATAATAAAAAGGGTCCGTGTAATAGCATTTACAGAAGCACATTCTAAATCATATGATTATCCATGTATTTTCAAATCTATTTATCAAACATACTTGTAAAATGTACTTCAATATCATCAATAAAGAATATAGCATAATGCTTTGATTGTTAAAACACAAAATAATATGTTTGACAATATTGCATTCAATTTATCATTTCAGGGAACCGAATTACTCACCTTGTACTCTTAAAGTACTCATTGATTCTCTTTCTCTCCTAAGGAACTTTACATACATATATTTCATATTAGAACCATATTTGAGTGCAATGTAATATTATTTAATTACGCTTGTTCCATTGTGGTTCAAACAACACAATCTAGGATTCTGATAAAATCCCTCATATTCTAATTCCATTGGAGCTTCCTTTGACTCTTGTTATAATTCATTTACATCAAATATAAGATTTTTAAACAATTGAGACAACAGATGTATCATCCCCATTTATTCTGCATATAAACTTCATTTTTAACTTCAAAGTGTTGGTTGTTTCAACACTTATATCTAGCATCTTAAATCATCATTTAGATTAATCATTTAACTTTAATTAAGGTATTTTTCTTTAATTTTTAGCAACATTTTTTCGTACCATTTCTCACATTTAGAGTTCCTTTGATAATCTAATCATGCTAATTATAACCTAGGTAGTGCCATGATTGTTTTAACACCATTAATCATTAACCAATTAGTTTAATCAACACTCACTAATTATGATGCATCCTTCTACATCATATATGTTATTGTTGTATCGATGCATTTACTATTCCATGTAAAACTTGTTAGGATTTCAAGACTAGTTTAGAATTTCATTTAATTCTTAATTGAATTTGAGTTCTTAGTCATTTTTAAATATTTATTTTTTAATTAAATGAAAGAATAAGAGATTAAGATCAGAATTCATACTTTGATTGTTCAAGAATTTAACTTTTAGGTTTGTTTTCCTTAAGCTTCATTATTTCTCCTTCTTGTTCTTTTGTTTTCTCTACTTTCTTCCTTATTCTATTATTCTGTCCAAGTGACTTCCCACTTGTAGTTGCTCTTACTTTGGAAGCCACCCTAGCAAGTGATCAAAGAATTTTTCTCCAAATACAACATTTTGTTACACAACATAAATGTGTATATATATATATATATATATACACACACACACACACAGATATAATATACTCGGTAGCAGAGCTAAACTATTTACATAGGGAGGCAAAATGAATAAATAAATAAAGGGATTTTTATAATAAAAAATATGAGGGGCAATTTTTTATTTTTCAAGAAATTTCTATAAAATCGGAAATAAAATATAAAATGTTTAAAATTTGGGAGGCTTGGCCCTATCTGACTCCTCTTATATTTGCTACTGCCCGCTCCATCTCAATTTTAAAAATTATTTTTTTATAAAAAATTATTTTTCGGATGAGACAACATTTAGTACCTTTATACTCGAATAAAAACTATAAATTAACAAAACTAGTCTTTATTACTTACAAATATACTTTTAATTGATTTGAGTTAATTGCTTTAGGTCCAAAAATGAACACAACTTGGACTAGCATTCCATGATCAATAATACCATGCTTCCCAAATATTTATTTTACATTTTATATTCTCAATAATGTGATACAATAATATTAACAGTGTATTAAGTCATGTAATTAATGAGTCACAATAAAATTTTGCTAAGTAACTGTCACAGAATTTAGGATATAAATTTGAAATAGACTTTTGAGATGTGTAGCACTATTCTTCATGATAACTATATCAGTGTTGGATTGGCCGATGGTGGCCTAACACTTAGTTCCACCGTAAAACCACCAATTGAATGTTCCCCATGTAGAGAGAGTGTGATGGTAGGGGATGGGCGGGGAAGAGGGTGGATTGCAATACAATTGTGATTTAGATATGTTCATGACATTCTGACAAAGAATTGGGAGTTTTTGATCAAACTAATGCAATTTTAATACAAAATTTTTATATTAATACTCATCCAATTGAAAAACAGAACACTGGGCTTATAAACCAAGTTCACAGAACAAAAATATATTGTGTTCTAACTTAGGTAAAATTATAAATTAAAATTAAAAAACAGAAACATATTAAAAAACATAGAATAAAAGAATTATAACTTACAACAAACTTGCAGAATTAAAATACAGAAGACGATCAATCAAGACTAGCAATTAATGTTATGTTCTTAAGACAATATTCGTCTTCACACTGGTGCTTCAAGTTGAATTAATAATTGTCTCCCATGATACAGTAGTCATGCTCATTGATGTAGCATTTCAATCAGTAAGCACAACTAACCAAACAATAATATTTGTACTCTATCTTTCAATATGCAGACCCGGGAATATAAATGTTATGAATGTTTTTAATGTAGTGAGGGTGGTGTTTTTTATATAGACTATTTCGTGACTGTTTGGTACAAGTATGAATCTTTGGATCACTTTTATTCATGGCGAACAAGCACACCAATCTGAATAGACGTAACTATTTAGTGAAGAAGATGACTCATTAGTCAAATTTCAAAAAACTTTTCAAAACGACAACATTTTTTCAACTTGTTAAAATGGTAACAGATATAGTAACGTTTTAAAAAAAATTAATAAAAAACTATTAAATAATCATGTGTAGTGAACCTAGATCCTTTCCTTCTACAAAAGTAAGGTGCTTCTTATGGCCCAAACTGTCGTTCGTGATAATTGTATATATACTCACTTAAAGTTTTGTGGCCAACTAATATAAGATACAAGGTTTTTTATAAAGGTCATGTTATCTTGTTCAAGTAGTAATATTTGGAGTCAATTTTTCATTCATTTTTTAATAATTTTGAACAACTAATATATAATCATGGAAAAGAATATATTTTTATGTTAATTCACCTCAAATAATATGTAAGATGCACTTTTATTTTAGTTCAAAATTGACTAAAAACTCATGCTATAAACCTATTTTGCCCACACAAAATTTGAGGGAAAAAAAGGTTAAATAAAAATATACTTACAATTACTATTATGAATTTACAATATTATTTTTTCCTACAAGAAAAATAGAGAGCATTGCAATCACTTGCAAATTATTTTGTTCTCAAAATATCTGGTTTTATTGGTATTCTTTTATTATAACTTTTCATTATGAAAAGTTTATTTTTGTTTATATGTATTTTTCAATAATCAATACATCTAATAAAAAAATATGAATTCAGATATAAAAAAATTTAAGAAAAAAAGATGAATAAATAAATTAATTCACTCTTCAAAGGGAGTTATTGCTAAATTTGTGACAAGATATAATAAGAAATTTAAGCAAAATTTTAATAATTAAGCAACTGATTTTAATGAAATTTAAAAATAATAAAGTAATGAAATAAAAATATAATAATAAAAGTAAATAAAAATAATATTTATTATATTAAATATAATAAATACCCCCCTTAGAATTTTTGCTTTAAACACTAGCCAAACAGCAAAAGCTTCGCGTTGAGAGTTCAGACAACTAGCTGGTCTGGGCCACAGGCCCACAGCCCATTAATTGCCTTTAGCAGATTGTCAGTCTGTCACCACAATTCATGAATTTGTATTTTGAAAAATGCTAACGACAAGCACGGAAATTCGTGCATTTAACTGTTAATCCATTGCACTCGCAATAATTCCTTACATGTGCGGGAAGGAAATCAACAGTCGAAAAATAGTGACAAAGACACTATCTTTATCTTAATTGGGAAAAGGATTGAAAAATAGTGGAGTATATAATCAGTGAAAGATAGGACTATCCAACAAAATTACATTTGTGGCTAGAATTTGAACGGACAGAGTCTCTTCTCTCTCCTCTCTCCTCTCCTTGAGGTTCATTGTTGCAGTCCACACTCCACATGGCTTCTTCCTTCACTTTCCCAAGCCTTCAAGGCCCCTTGCTTCATAAATCACAGTTTCTTGGCCAAACCCACCTCTTCAATCTTCCTCACAAACCATATGTTATTATTCCCAATGTGTCCTCAACCTCTGTCCCAAAACCCACTGCCAAATTTGACCTCTTTCAGATCTTGGGAGGGAGAGGTCTCTGCAATGGAGAAGAGGGCCTCCAACAAGAACTGAAAAAGACCATCACACAAGAACCATCATCATCAGTTCCCGTGAAAGATCAAGAAAAGTCAGCAGAATCAACGGCTGAGAGTATCTCAGAAGATGCATTTGAAAAGGAGTTGCTAGGCTTAACCGGTGGATTTCCAGGTGGTGAAAAGGGTCTCCAAAAATTCATTGAACAAAACCCACCTCCCAAAAAATCACCAGTTCAAGAATTGGCCACAACTGGGTATAATCAAAGCTTGACAAAGAAGCCGAAACCGCCTGAATTGCCTCTACTGATGCCTGGTATGATTGCCCTTGTGAAGAATCCTAACAACCCATATTACATGTATTGTGGCATTGTACAGAGAATCACTGATGGCAAAGCTGGAGTTCTCTTTGAAGGTGGTAATTGGGACCGATTGATCACTTTCAGGCTTGACGAGCTCGAACGCCGCGAAAAGGGTCCCCCAATGGTTAGTCCCAGGTCCGTCGTCCTTGAAGATTTGATAGAGAAGGATTCATGATTGTAATTTCCTTCCATTTCATTTCCATGTAATGTTTATGTGAATATATATATATATATATATATATATATATATATTGATTGGATTATTCTGCAGTCCGGAGTCAGGACAGGAAGTGCATCGTGATGCTCCCATCTGAACACTGGAGACTAAAAATACCATCCTAGTTTTACATATCCTCGTGAGAACGTGTGAAGAACACCTATGGTTAGATGGGCAAATCGAGCCCGAGTGGGGGATAAATTGACTTGAAAGGCCTACCGTAAACTCGAAATTCGAAAGTCTCAAATTCAATTCACCACGTTTACAACTTAAAGTTTTTGAGCTCTCATGGACAAAAGAAAAAAGATGAGCAAATCTTCAACACTCGCAGGTGTTGGATAACATTTTTCTATGCTCACAAGTTGGAATGCAACATTTAACATCTTCTCTCATGGTTCTTTTTTTTTTTTTGGTGAACGTTATTCCAATCTCTCTAACGCTCTACCTCAAATGTCATATGCAACAATTGCACACAATCTTTTGGAAATCTATGTAGCCACACTATTTTGCTTTTTCATGCATGAATTATTTTAGTCAAAAAGTCAACTGCTAAATATATGTCTAAAAGAAACATTTTAAGTCTTCTCCCATGGTTAAAAAACCATTAACTGCCACAAAAATATTTCTCCACCATCCTAAACAATGATAATTATAATATCAAAATAGGCAAATCTAATGCATGTGTTCAGTTTCCTCCCTTTTGAAGTGTTTCAAAACATATCAATTAGTTGATCATTCCCTCATAATCTGCAAACAGTAACAACAGTTTTTCGGTATAAAATGTACTTCTAATGTTTCCAACACAAAGGAACAAAGTCATATATGAAAATCAAAGAGCCGTTAAACAACTTCCTCTCTTCTCATGACTCCATCAAAAGATCAGAAACAGCCACCCAACTGCAAAAATAATAATTATACCAACATAGACCAAGAATCAAGTACAGTACTTATTAAATTACTTATTCCCCAATATCATGATTCAATAATATAATAATGTTGCGCATGCAGAGCAAGATTATAACAAAAAAAGAGAGGATGAAATCGAAAAATGCAATTAAATGAAATGAATAGCAAGCATGAACTTGACACCTCCAAATAGCAACATTTATTGCATCCTAATGAGAGGGTGATAACAAGAGGGTAATAAGTATCTAGTTTCTCAAAATTTTCAGCATTTCATTGTTTGGTGTATGATGATTTAGAGGCTGAACTGCGGGATTGTAAATGTACTTCAGATAACACAAATGATTTAAGAAACAAAATGATGATTATATTACTAAAAAGGTTGAATTTCCACATTAACCCAGCGAGAAAGTCCTACATACCAATATAGCCTCAATCTCCTCTTCAGACAGTGGTATTCTTTTGGGCTGAAGAGAAGCTTTTCCTCCCACAGTCATGTTTGTTGAGTCAGACCTTAAAAATGAAGTTTGCTGAGCATTAACAGCTCCAGATGTTGCTTGAGGCTCGGATGTGTAACCTGCAGAGGAATTATCATTGAAAAAAATTATAAATAGCCTGAGTAGATTAATGAATTACAAATTTCATGCATGATATGCCCATTAATGACTTCATTCTCCAACTACGTAAAGCATTAAATAATGGTGCTTAATAAATATATCCTATAAAATGAATCGTATTCTGTGTCCATGAAGAAAAATACATAATTCTCACTTACTATTTACATGAAGAATAGCAATAATTTCTACATAGGAAACGGGAGTGTAATTACATTAGGTACGCAAGAATTAGGGACTTCCTTCATATTTTCAAAAATAACACTGACCTCCTTGTAAGAGCCGTTTGGTTGATGGTATTAAAAACTTTGGCGTTTTACTACTATTTTACTCCCATATTGAAATACAAAAATTTTTTGCTTAAAAAAATAGGTCAGCATTTTGCATCAAAAAAGAGAGTAAAAGAAGGATTATCGTTGTCATATAATTATCTTATTTTCCCCTTTTTCTCCAGCGATGTTCTCTGCTGCCTTGCCGGCCACCTTCACTATCGTCGAACAACAACAACCACCACCACGGTACCACCTCACTCCACCATGGACCACTACAACAATCTCTCTCTAAAAGAATTGCAAAACACCCCTGCCACCACATATCTCCACCACAAGCACCTCTAATCAATGCTACCTCCATTTAAAATTCATCACCATCTCCTTTCTCTTCTCTAATCTCTTTGTTAAGTCTACCCATTCCCACCAACCCACCAAACCTTAGTGCCACCTTCATCCAACATAGCCACCACCCAACATTAATTGTTACAATCACCAAACAATACATGAGTTGTGATTGATGAAAATTAGATGTAATGCGTTATGTCATTGGAAAGAATGGAGTTCTTGGGTCCTTGCTGATGGTTTTAGAGGCCATGATTCATGATGTTAGTAATATATATCAGTATTACTTGTCAGAACAGAATTTAAATTGAAGAACAAAAACTGAAACGCAATATAAACCAACAGAATAGAAATGAAACAGCAATAAAAATAGAACCTGTTTGCAGAATACGAAATTGCAGAAATCAGAAACTGATTAAGTCTTGTGTTGGACATCAATTTCCTTAAGATAATTTATTGCCCTCACAGTGGTGCTTCGAGTTCTTGGCAGTATGTCTCCCAAGATAAAATGATCTACAATACAAAGGTAAGCACTTCCAATGTATTCTGTCGAACCAGAACTACGTAGAATTCTCTCTCGAAATGAAGATGAATATGATATGCAAATGAATTGATTGAATGCAAAATGCTTATCATTGTGTCCTATTTATAGACTCGCTCATGACTGTTTGGTATAGGCATGAAGCTTGGGTCGTGTCTGTTCATGGCGAATAGACACAGTTACGTTTGTGGAGAAGACGCCCATTCAGTCAAACAGCGCTTCCAAAACGACAGAATTTTGGACTCCCAACGGTAACCATACGCACGTCGCAAAACGACAACGTTTCAGAATTCCCAACGGTAATTTTAAACGTATGTGCAAAACGACTGCGTTTCAAGTTTGGAAAACTTTAAATAAATTTTCTCTAAAAAGATATATACACAGCAAGCCTAAGCCCAAGCTAGAACCCAGAACCCAGAACCCGAGTCTGGCCCGAGTTCAGGTGTGGGGCGGGGCTGCGGCGACGCGCGCGTGTGGTGAACCAAGCATGTGCTAGGTCCTCCCCTTTTCACAAAACTAGGGTGCGTCTTGGGGCCCAAGCCCTACTCCATGGTAGGTGTATATATACTCTTTTAAAAGCCTTGTACCCATCTTATGTGGGACACAAGCTTTTTGCACAAGTTTTAAGCTTTTGTTACCATTTTCCAAGTGGTAATGTATGGAGGCAATTTCTCATTCACTCCTTAATGATTTTGAGCAACCCAATATATAATGTTCATCTCCTCATGGAGGAGAACACATTCCCATGTGGACCCACCAAAATTGATAAATGGGACCGACTTTAATTTTTAGCTAAAAGATAGCTAATTTAATATGCTCAAACCCATTTTTCCAACAATCCCCCACATGAATGAAATTTACTGAAAGTAATGCAAATGACATGCAGACACTAAGAGAGAGTTCATTTGGAAATTTTCTGTACAAGGAAGGTAGCTTGTGGCCTTGAACCTTCCCTTGTGAAATGCTATCGGGGTTACTGATTGATCAGTGAACATGATGTCTTGAACTGTTCAATCGTTTGTGTAAACCAAGACAACAACATTCACACAGAATCTTTCCTAACACAGTTGGTTCTCACGATTGTGTTCATTTTGGCCCTAAACAATTCCTGGTTTCATGAGTGCTCATAGAGAAGTTAGCCTTTATCATTCTCATAGAATCGGCCCAGTTCATACTCACATAGGTGATTTCTTATTAAGAGTATTCTGCTATACCCTACTTGTCTTCAACAAGATATAAGAATCATTAAAAGCTTAGCTTACCCTGTTCAATGTTGCAGGCATCACTATTTTGATCATAGGAATGAGTAGGAGATTTGATCTCCATAGTGATCTCAATGAGTCACACACAATTCGGTTGTCCCTTTGAACCTAGATCTTGGGATCTCCTAGTCAGCTAGGTTGGGTTGCTATTATGGCGACTCTTTAGTGTATAGGCTTTAAACTCATTCTCCTCGATGATTTACTTACTTGCTCTCTGGTCAAACCTTTAGTTAACGGATCCGCAATGTTATCTTTTGACCTTATGTATTCAATAGTCATAATACCATTAAAGAGAAGTTGTTTCACAGTATTATGTCTTCGACGAATATGTCGAAATTTATCGTAATGCATATGACTCTGTGCCCTACCAATCGCTGATTGACTATCACAATGAATACAGATAGCGGGCACAAGTTTTGGCCACATTGGAATATCTTCTAGGAAGTGCCGAAGCCACTCAGCTTCTTCCCCAGCTTTATCTAGTGCAATAAACTCAGATTCCATCGTGGATCTAGCAATGCACGTTTGCTTAGAAGATTTCCAAGACATTGCATCCACCACCAAGTGTAAACAGATAGCCATTTGTGGACTTTGATTCTTTGGTGTCGGATATCCAATTTACATCACAGTATCTTTCAAGTACTGTTGGATATTTTGAGTAGTGTAATTCCATAGTTTTGGATGTATTTCAGATACCTCAAAACCCTAACTATTGCCTTCCAGTGGTCTGGACCTGGATTATTTGTGTATCTACTCAATTTGCTGACAGCATAAGCTATGTCTGGACGGGTATAATTCATAACATACATTAGGCTGCTAATTATTTGTGCATATTCTAGTTGTGATATGCTTTTGCCATTATTCTTAGATAAATATAGATTTATATCTACAGGTGTTCTCGCTGGACTACTATCATCTTGTTTAAATTTCTTGAGAATTTTCTTAATGTAATGTGATTGAGATAATATTAGTCCATTCTGATGTTCTGAAGATCTTTATCCCAAGTATAATATCGGCAACACCTAAGTTCTTCATGTCAAACTTATTGTTTAACATTTTCTTGGCAGCTTTAATGACTTCATTATTACTACCCATAAGTGAGCATATCATCAACATAAAGACAAATAATGACATAGCCATTTTCCGTGTTCTTGACATATACACATTTGTCACACTCATTGATTTTGAACCCATTTGACATTATTACACTGTCAAATTTCTCATCCCTACTGCTTTGGTGCTTGTTTTAATCCATAAAGAGATTTAACAAGCCGACATACTTTCTTTTCTTAACCTGGAACAATAAACCCTTCGGGTTGTTCTATGTATATTTCTTCATCCAAGTCACCATTTAAGAAAGTTGTCTTTACATCCATCTTATGTATCTCAAGATTGTGTATAGCTGCAATAGCTATTAACATTCGAATGGATGATATTCTTGTAACTGGTGAATATGTATCAAAATAGTCCAAGCCTTCCCTTTGCTTGTAACCTATGATAACCAGTCTGGCCTTACATTTATCAATAGATCCATCTACTTTCATTTTCTTCTTGAATATCCATTTATATCCAAGAGGTTTTGAACCTGGTGGAAGATCCACTAGTTCCCACGTATGATTTTGCAAAATGGATTCTACTTCATCATTTATAGCCTCTTTCCAATATGGAGCTTCAGGGCTCGACATTGCTTCTTTAAAGCTTTGAGGCTCATCTTCTAACAAATACGTTAGAAAATCTGGACCAAAAGATTTTGATGTTCTAGTTCTTTTGCTGCGTCTAGGTTCATCGTCTTCTTGTTGGTCTTGACTACTGCGTATTGTAGTATCATGAGTTCTTTTAATTGAACTCGACTCTTCTGTTGATTTGTAAGGAAATACATTTTCAAAGAAAGATGCATTCCTTGACTCAATAACAGTATTAACATACATATCGAGAATTTTTGATTTATGAATCAAAAAGCGATATGCACTACTATTATGAGCATATCCAATGAAAACACAATCAACTGTTTTTAGTCCTATTTTAACCCTTTTAGGTATAGGTACCGCTACTTTAACCAAACACCCCCACACTTTTAAGTATTTGTAAGAAGGTCTTCGACCTTTCCACAACTCTAAAGAGGATTTATTGGTTTTCTTTTGAGATATTCGATTGAGAATATAATTTGCGGAGAGGATTGCTTCGCCCCACAAATTCTGAGGTAGTTCAGAACTTAATAGCAATGCATTCATCATTTCTTTTAAAATTCTGTTCTTACGTTCAACAACCCCATTTTGTTGAGGTGAATAGGGTGCAGTTGTTTGGTGTATTATACCATAGTTATGAACAAAAATCACCAAAATGTGCTTCATATCCACCACCTCTATCACTTCTTATCACCTTGATTTTTCTATCAAGTTGGTTCTCAACCTCATTCTTGAAATGTTTAAACATTTCCAATGCCTCATCTTTACTTCTCAATAAGTAAACATAACAGTATCTTGTGCAATCATCAATGAATGTAAGAAAATATTTCTTACCACCTCTAGTTTAAATAAATTTCAGATCACAAATATCTGAATAGATTAATTCTAGAGGTTCACTACTGCTTTCAATTGATTGAAAGGAAGTTCTTGTAAGTTTAGATTCCACACAAATCTCACATTTATGATTTGGATCTATTTCAAATTTAGGCAAACATTCTATATTAATTAATCTACGCAATGTATCATAATTAACATGTCCTAGTCTACCATGCCACACATTTGAAGACTCAAGCATATAAGCAGAAGATGTGTTCTTATTATTAATATTTTTAGTAAGAGGTACAATGGTCATTATATTCATCTTGAAGAGCCCATTGCTCGTATACCCCTTCCTCACATACATCCCATTTTTGGTAAGGATAAACTTATCTGAGACAAACACCTAACTTGAAACCTTTCTTACTCAACAATGATCTAGACACTAGATTCTTTCGAATCTTTGGTACATGCAGCACATCATTGAGAGTAAGTTCCTTGCCCAATGTCATCTTCAATACCACCTTCCCTTGGCCTTCAACCTTGGAAGAAGAGGCAGTGGCCTCATAAAGAGTTGTTCTCCATTATTTATGTTATGATATGATGAAAACTATTTTCTTATCTGAGCAAACATGACGAGTAGCCCCTGTGTCCTACCCACCATTCCTTGGTATTGCTACTAATGAAGTTCACCTCGGAGACTACAACTGAGAGGTTCATGTCTGAGACATCATCTGAAAGGCTGTCCACTTTAGTCACTTTGGCTTGAGGGTGTTTCTTGGTTGGATTTCCTTGGTCCTTGCGACTGCGGCAATTCCTTAGCACAGTGCCCTTGCTTGTTGCACATATAGCACTTGCCTTGGAACTTTTTAGTAGGACCTTGTTTGGGACCATTGCCATTGTGCTTCCTCTTCTTGTTATTGCGAGAGCTCTGCCCTTGTTCCACAACATTGGCCTTGGATTCCATTATGGCCTTGCCTGCCTTCTTTTCAGATGCACGGTTGTCTTCCTCTATTCTCAGCCTCACTATCAAGTCTTCAAGTCTCAGTTTCCTTTCGCTTGTGCTTCAAGGTAATTCTTGAATTCTTTCCATAGGGGTGGCAATTTTTCAATAATTACAGCCACTTAGAAGGATTCAGTAAGAGACATCCCTTCTGTATGTATGTCATGCAAAATCACTTGTAGATCTTGAACTTAGCTGATAATAGTCTTGGAATCAAGCATCTTGTAGTCTAGGAATTTTTTCCACTACAAACTTCTTGAGCCCTGCATCCTCAGTCTTGTACTTCTTGTCCAAGGATTCCCACAATTCTCTTGCAGTATTGAAGGTGCAATACACATTATACAATGTGTTGTCCAAGCCATTTAGGATGTAGTTACGGCACAAGAAATCAGCATGCTTCCATGCTTCCATAGCAGGCAACCACTTGCCTATTAGTTTCATTTTCCTTCAATGTAGGAGCATCCTCTCTAAGGAAACGGGCCAAATTCAAAGTGGTCAAGTAGAACATCATCTTTTGTTGCCACTTCTTGAAATCTGTCCCATTGAATTTTTTCCGGCTTCTCTCCATGACTTACAGTCATTGGCGCCATAACAGGCGTTGGAGGAGGCACCACAGTAGGAGTAGGAGGAGGAGTGTTGTCAGTAGCCATTACTGTTTCAATTCAGGATATTCAATTTTAGTCAAAAATTTCAGAATCAAATTCTGTAAATAGAGGCAAATTCTGTAAGTATATTTCTGCATAAACCATACCAGTATACTTAGAACTGATAAAACAGAATTGAATTTTAAGTTCTGTATTTTCTGAATTTCAAGTTTTGAATTACAGAACAGAACTGAATCTTAAGTTCTCAAGTTCTGAATTTCAGAACTGAATTTTAAGTTCTGTAGTTTCGAGTTCTGAATTACAGAACATAACTGATATATAAGATCTGAATCTTAAGTTCTGTAGTTTCAAGTTTTGAACTTCAGAACTGATATATAAGAACTGAAAGTTCTGTAGTTTCGAGTTCTGAATTTCAGAACTATAAGTTCTGTATTTTCTGAATTTCATAACTGAATTTTAAGATCTGTAGTTTTCTAAATTTCAAGTTTTGAATTTCATAACTGAATTTTAAGTTTTGTAATTTCTGAATCTCAAGTTCTGAATTTTAGACCTAAAGTTTAAGGTCTGTAAATTTCTGTATTTCAAGTTCTGATTTTCAGAACTGAATTTGAAGGTCTGTAAATTTCTGTATTTCAAGTTCTGAATTTCAGAACTGAAGTTTAAGGTCTGTAATTCAGGTCTGTAGTTTCTGATTTTCTAGTTCTGAATTTTAGAACAGGAAGGCAGAACAGAGAAAATAAAACTGATATATATATATATATATATATATATATAAGAATAAATTGTCTTAAGATTGTTGGTAATATATATCAGAATTACTGTCAGAACATAATTTAAATTAAAGAACAGAAACTGAAATGCAATATAAACCAACAAAATAGAAATGAAACGTAATAAAAATAGAACCTGTTTGCAGAATACGGAATTGCAGAAATCAGAAACTGATCAAGTCTTGTGTTTGACACAATTTCCTTAAGACAATTTATTGCCCTCGCAGTGGTGTTTCGAGTTCTTGACAATATGTCTCCCAGGATAAAATGATTTACAACACAAAGGTAAGCACTTCCAATGTGTTCTGTTGAATTAGAACTATGTAGAATTTTTTCTCGAAATGAAGATGAATATGATATGCAAATGAATTGATTGAATGCAGAATGCTTGTGATCGTGTCCTATTTATAGACTCGTTCATGACTGTTTGGTACAGGCATGAAGCTTGGGTCGTGTCTGTTCATGGCGAACAGACACAGTTGCGTCTGTGGAGAAGACGCCCATTCAGTCAAATAGCGCTTCCAAAACGACAGAGTTTTGGACTCCTAACAGTAAACTATACAGCACGTCGCAAAACGACAACGTTTCAGAATCCCAACGGTAATCTTAAATGTATGTTCAAAACGACTGCGTTTCAAGTTTGGAAAATTTTAAATAAATTTTCTCTAAAAAGATATATACAAGCCCAGGCCCGGTTTGGTGATGCAGCGGAGGCACCCGCGCGCGCACGTGTTTTGAACCAAGCATGTGTTAGGTCCTCCCCTTTCCACAAAACTGGGGTGTCCCTTGGGGCCCAAACCCCACTCCAAGGTAGGTGTATATATACTCTTTAAAAGCCTTGTACCCATCCTATGTGGGACACAAGCCTTTTGCACAAGCTTTAAGCTTTTGTTACCATTTCCAAGTGGTGATGTTTTGAGGTAATTTCTCATTCACTCCTTAATGGTTTTGAAGCAACCCAATATATAATGTTCATCTCCTCATGGAGGAGAACACATTACCATAGTGGACCTACCAAAATTAATTTGTAGGACCCACCTTAATTTTTAGCTAAAAGATAGCTAATTTAATATGCTCAAATCCATTTTTCCAACACATGATGTGAGTTCTGTTGTGGTATAGACTATAGTTGGCTGTTGATGTAGGTGTAATATATTAATGCGAAATGAAAACGCGAATAATAGATATGACAAATGTCAATATCCACAAACGGAGAATCCTCAACCCAATGCGGAAAAAAAGATCAATCCAAATAAGAGAATAAATTCTCTAAAATTCGAAATTATTTATTATTGATAAAAAAACTTAACCATAAAGTCCTTATTACAACATATTTTTAGTGCCTAGATACTACTATTTTGGCTAGAAAATCATAACTCCTATTTTTATACTAATTCTAATACAATAAAGACTATTAATTTGAATAGGACCTATACTAATTCTAATGAAATTAAGAAGCTAGAGAAATTAAGAATAAATTAAAAATGAAAACTACACAATCTTAATACAACTCTGAAACAAATATCCTTATTTTTAGGGTACCATATCAGTCCTGCATCATATATATTCAATGTGAATGGGATGTGAATTTATTGATGGAAGAGATCATGGGAGGAAAGTTAAACCTGGTGTGAAGGTGTGATGGTGGGATGGTGGGATGATGATGGTGTAGGGAATGGAGGAATGTGAGTGTGTGTGTGTGTCTATATACACACAAAGATGGAGATGAAATGTTGAATTGCTTAGATTCTATTCTTTGCCATTGTTGTTGGGCTTCACAAATTGGTTGATATGGGTTTTTGTTTGCTTTGCAATCATTTGATTCATTCATCCTCCCCCTTTATATAAACTTTGTTGCACCTCAAACTGGATTCTAAACTAAACACATATTAACCTAAATTAATGTTTTAAAGAGTCAAATTGCTTCAATTTTCTAGCTATATTTTGATTATTTTCTTTGATAGTCCTAAAATAATAAGTAGATAAATAATTCGAAAATAAAGAACACCCAACCATTTCAAGATTTTTTCTCTTTCTTGGATTTTATTTCTATTTATTTGCTGATGTCAAGAAATCCTGTCAAAGTTATTGTTTGTTAATGGAAAATTTGAAACAAACAAAAAACTCAGAAAAGGAAATGCTTGGTACACCAGTTTGGTTTATTGGATGATGTGTCAATGGTATTTTCGTAATTAAGGGATGTGTTTGGTCTTTTTTATATAAATTTTAAAGAAGAGTTATGATGAATGATAGTCATCCGGTAAACCAATCCGATGTATCTAGCATTACTCAAAAACAAAAGAAGCACAAAATATGTTCAAAAGATAAGTGCAACCTCAAAGACTTTTTTTCCCCAAACCAAGATGATCTAGTAGAGTAGATCTAAACCCTGCTTTATCCATCCATCAAACTGTGATATTATGCTCCAATGTAAGACTTTTGAAGGATGAATTTTGGCAAAGATGATAATAAAATGTTGGGCAGTTAATTTTTTTTTTTTTTGATAAGTAAAATGTTGGGCAGTTAATGCATTTGTATTTCTACTATTGATAGAATTTCATTCCTACAAAAAGAGAATGGCTAGCAAGAATGTTTAACACTTCACATGTCATTCCACTGAACCCATTTCTATACTGAACAATCCATCAGTTTCTAGTCCAATTTCAAACAATCTGTTGAGAAAAAAAATGTACACACACAACATATAACTCAACTCAACAAAGCCTTATCCCAATTATTTAGGGGTCGGTGACAATTACACAACACATGTGCATATATACGCGAGACGATTCGTGAGTCGTAGAATGTTGACACAAAATGTAGATCTACAGTACATTAGCACCCAAAACCACTCTTAACACTCTAATCAGGATCTGGGCATCTAACTAGACTAGTAAATTAGTGGCTATATTAACCTTCTAAACAATGTAATGTGTTAGATGGTGTATTTTGCTCACTTTATAGATCCATTTTATTAATCTATTATTCTTGTAATTGGTTTTTCTTTTTTGGATCTCTTTGAGCCTTACACGTAGTATATCATATAATCTTTTTTGATTATATATATATACATATATAAATTCGTTTTGGAAGTTGAATCATAAATGTTGATGATTAAATGAACTAGTTCTTAAATTTTTATTTAATGTCTTTGTTATTTTAATATATTAATAATAATAATTTTGTGATTTACATATTTTTATGTCAATTTTAATTAAAATAATATTAAAACTTTATTATATGATCATTTATATATATATATATATATTCAATGTGTCACTGACGTATCCGTATCCTACATTTTGGAGAAATGTGTGCTTCTTAGTGCAAAACTCTTGTTTTCCAATATTTGATTAAGATAAAATAATCCAATCAATTTCTAGCCAGTTATGTTATTTAGCAATTACCACATGAGACGACTTCACAAAAGAAAAAGAAAAAAGATAGTGGGAAAATCAAAAGACATTGTACATAATGTCATAAAACATTTGCGAAAAGCAAGATGGCCTATAATGTCATAAAAGACTGGGCTTTAGATAGTAAAACACGTATAAAGAATTTATGTAATCAACCACAAGAATGTAGGTTTTAGCTTCAATGGTCAATTGAGTTGATCTTAGGCCTAGGAATGCCAAAATGTCCCGCTTGGACGGGTTTGAGAGGAAAGGGGAGGGGGGAGGATAAGGGAAAATAATAAATCCGATAAGATTTAGGTGGATGAGTTTGGATACCCACCCCGATTATATATTTAAATTACATAAATACCTTTCAATATTTTCAGATTCCTCACATACATAGATCTAAATATATATATATATATATATATATATATAATATATATAAAATATGGAATAAGACTTTAATAAACTGAGTCAAGTTGATCTTCCTTTTTTTTTCTCCCTTCTTTTCTCAATTTGACAAGTTGTGCTTTCTTTAACACTTCGCTTGGATTGAGGGATTTAGAAAGAAATGAGAGGAAAGGAGAAGGAGGGAGATGTTATTTTATACTTAGGTTTAAAATTAGGGAAGGAAACGAAGGAGGATGGATGGAGAGCGAGACGGAGACGGAAGGAAAGGAGAGAGTCTTTAATGAATTTTATATAATACTAATTCTAACCTTAAAATTATTAAGGATAAAATAAAAAAGACACCTCCCAAGGACATAATAGTAAAAAAATATATAATCATTTCATTTCCTTTACTTTCTTTCTTTTGTTCTTCCCAAGCAACATGAGAGGATTACACTCTCATTTCTTCATTTGTTAACCAAACATGAAAGAGAGATTATACTCTCCACTCCTCCTCCTAACCTCTCCTTTCATAACTAATGTTATCATCGCCTCTTCTTCCCCTCCTATTTATCCAAGCATAGTATAAGTACCTAGACCTTGGTCTAGTATTATAAAGTGTTCCGTCTCCAAACACTCGCACACAAGAAACTAAGTAAGCTGTTTTATATCAACTGCATGTTTAAGCAGCCAGGACATACTAGCACAACCATAATTAATTTTGGACAATGTTCAAGTGAGTCACTAACACTTTTGGGCTGACTTCTACACTCATACATTATTTCAAGTAAAAACTCATAAAGTGATTGAAGACAATCCACAATAGCATGGAATTACTCATTTTTCTAGAATATATACTTATCCTTTGGATTACACAAAGTTCCCTTTTTTTCTTTTGAACTATTTCAAATTTCTTACGGACTCCAAAGGCACCCTAAACAAATATATTACATGATCTACCACAAGTAGCAATGCAATTTGGAGTTGGAGCATATAGATCGCCCCTGTAAGATAAGTCCAGTTACAAACTGTACGCAGTGCCAAAACACAAATTTTTTGGGGGCAACTGGAACTTTTCATGAATATATTAGAGAAAAAAAGTGAATAAAAATCAATCTTAACTTAAAAAATTTAAAAATTAAGCTCCGTTTGGTTTACAAATTTAGTGAAGGAAATGGGAAAAAAATGATTTTCCAGTTTATTTAAGAGAAAAAATACGATGCAAATCGGTTTTCTTTACCTTCTCACCAAATCACCAAATGAAGCATAAAGGTTTTGAACTTTTGATTACTCAGCAAATACACGTGTGTACACACCGGATTCAAATCAATTCCAACACACACACACACACACACATATCTATATCCTCAGAAACAGTGTTGTGATTATTCAGTTGCTCAATATATATATATATATATATATATATATCGTCAGAAACAGTGTTGTGATTATTCAGCTGCTCAATAGATCAAACAATTGATCGGGCAATATTTCTACATTCATATATATATATATATATATATATATATAAATCTATGATTCTAAAGTATTTGAGGGTTAAAAGAAAGAACAAACCGGATGGTTTTGGATGTCTATGAGGAAACTTGATGCTGGGGATTCTCTTCATCACCTGCGTTCCACCCATTCTCTCTGCCTCTCTCTCAAGTCTATAACGGCTTCGCAAGATTGATGGTTAAATACACTAATAAAAGACCTGGCATGTTTGGTTGGAGCTATTCATTTTCTCTTCACAGCGAAACACATCAAAATGATTTTCTTTTACCTTTCTCTTTCTCTCCTTTCTTTATCTTTTCTTTTTTTATTTCTTCATTTCCCTTCCTAAACGAAGGTTAAAATTTAAGATTCACTTTACTTTACTCATCTCCTCCTCCTTTTCTCTTTTATTTTCTCTCCACATTTTCCTTCTCAAACTACACAGTTTGATTGTGGAGTCAAACACCGCCAAGAGTGAAAGACAGGTCTTAAGATTTTTTTTCAACTTTTATTGTGATATGTAAGTTTTTGAGTATCGAATTATTACATCACAAGTTACTTCAAAAGTTTAAACTTTTCACGATTTTATTAGAAAATGTTCGTGAATCAAAAGTTCAAACTTTTCACGATTTTATTAAAAAATGTTCATGAATCAATATTTGTTAGTTGAAAAAGAGAACGCCTAGATTTTAGAAAAGATGTTTTCAATCTCTATTTCTTTGTGGCTTGTCTTTTGATTCGTGAAAGGAAAAGAAACTAAGTATTTTAGCAGTTTCATTATTTAAGTTTGTAAGTCTCACCAATCTTCATGTCTAGAAACGTAGTTTTATCACAATTTTCACCACTAACCTCACCTGCAAATTCCCCCGAATCCTGAAATAATATCATGCTGGTTTTGATAGGGTTGTGACTCCAAATGTGCATTTTCAAATCTCGTTTTGTAATCAAATCAAGCTTTACATTTTGATGGTTCAAAAAAAGGAGAATAGTAATTCATGTGATTGTTAGAGAGAGGAACCAGGGCATATTTGTTAGGGCGTTATTCAATTGGTACGAAGGTAAGTATTCAATACAATAATTGGAGACTTTGGCTCTTCAAGTAGTATTGTTAAGGATTGATGAGCACCATGAAAAACAATTTGTTATTGAAAGTGATTCTAAGATTATAATAGATTTTTTTCTGGGCAAGCAAAAGGTTCATGAAGAATTTATAATATTTTACAAGTTTATGTGAATATCATAAAGGATTAAGGCTTAGAGGTTTTCTATTGAACATGTTTTCTTGTGAAACCAATAAACGCGTTATTGGAAAAGTAGAATCACGCGGCTAATTTTTATAGATGATATTATAGAAATAGCATTAGAAAGATTGGTGTAATATTCTAAAAAAAAAAAATTTCTTATATGAAGTCATGAAGACAACCGTATCTTCAAATGAAGGATAAGTGTGTCACTGACAAAAGTGTCCCGCAAGATTATTTACAACCTTTATTAATTAGGATGGAGAATTATTGAATATAATTTGAAGTAATCCCAAAAATATATTATCAACTATATGAATCTAGTATATGAATTAGTAAATTTCTATTTAGACTAGTAGTGTCTTAAATTTATAAATATGACGTATTCAATTCTTATTAAATAATTTATTAATAATATTTTAATTTCAAAATTAAAAAAAATTCTTATTGAGTGAGAAGTTCTCAAATTATTTTAAAAAATTTGATATATTTAATTCTCTTTACATTTTCGTGCTACATTAACAATACAATGTAAAGTACAAGGACTATCTTCGTGGAATTTTCTCACTGTTTCTTATAGATAGTTTCTCTTACAATGAATATCTTATAATAAAAAGCCTAATTTTCTCAACTTTATCTCTTATTAATTTACATTGATTTTTTTCCTTTTTGAATTTAAGAATACATTGAAATTTTTTTTTTTCATATTTGATATGCGATAAAATGACAAACATATTTAAAGCATGACACGTATATGTACAGAGCTCTTCAGGATATAAATCAAGAAAGATTATTTTATTCAAATCAAATAGGCACAGGAGGTTCAGAGGTGTATGGTTCATCATATAGCACCGTCTTCCATATCTTACTAACGTTAGAATAAGAAAACAGAGTTCGATAAGACAACTACTATATTTGGATAGTCTTCAAATTCCTACTTTTATGACTCCTAATCCTCTCAACTTAGGAGATTTACAACTTATAAATAAGATCATAAGGTACGCTTTCAATTCATATTCAATTCTTCTCTTAAATTACAGTCTTTTTCTATTTACTGACTTTATCATCGGAGCGGTTACCACTGGAGCCTTCCCGACGACTCTATGATCTCAAGTTCTTGATAGGTAACGAAGGATGAGAGACCCTTCTGATAAAAAAAAAGGAGTAACATCAGTTTGGCACCGTCTGTGGGAAGAACAATAGTTCTTATTATCTTTTCTTCAAAACAACAAATCTATTAACTTTTTCTTCCAAAAGTCAATGACTCCCAGCCTTCATCCTAGAAAGAACTCCCCAAACCCTTAAAATCAACCTTCTGCTGAAAGAGGAAGGGGACCAACACCCAATCGTTTACAACTATAACTTGATCGGATTCAACGACAGTCTGATCGGATGCATGAACAACTCATTGCCATGTCACAAGCTCTAGCCTCACTGGCTCAGAAATAGTGGAGTAACCCTCTTCCTCCTTATACTAACGCTGTTCACGGAGGAATTCAGCTTTCTGACACCACCACAGGCGGAGCATTCCCCAACGAGGAGTTGCCTAACACACAACTAGTACACCCCCATGGTACTGCTCATATAGGGGCTGACTCCCAAACGTCAACAACCGTAGGGAGAGGAATGCTCATGTTTCGTTCTACTGTCTATTATTAGAACAGAACGAGGATACCAACTCCAATGGCTTCTGGAGCCAATCTAGCGCTGCGAGAATTCCAACTTCCCGAGATTCTAGTCCCCCCCCAGTCTTGGGAGAGCAGCATCCTCCTACTACCATTGAACAAACTCCTCCCCTTAGTCAAGGATCTGGAGGTGCAAGACAAGATCAACAATGGGCACCAGTCGCATAACAAGTCTTACCCAAAGCCCCTTGGAGGGTAGAGGAAAAAGCAGACTCTTAGGATCAGACCATCTCAACCAGAGGGTTCTGTACCCCCTCCAGATCAAGACGACCTAAGTAAATTGCTCGGTAGGTTCTCCATGCCATTTACCTCTGACATAATGGAAGAAGAGCGACCTAAAATGTTCGTTGTCCCAAAATTCACCCTCTATGATGGGTCTAAGGACCCTGGGGACCACCTATCTCACTATCAACACACGATGGCTCCCTATGGAGCTACCGATGCCTTTATATGTCTAACTTTCGTGACGAGCCTCAAGGGTACCGCCCTTAAGTGGTTCCACAACCTCCCCCAAAAATCGATCAACAATTTTTATGAGTTCAGTAGGCTATTTCTTGATTGATTCTTAACTAGCAGGAACTTGAGAAAAAGACTAGAATTCTTGCTAACTGTAAAGCAAACAAAAGGAGAGTCACTTCAGGAGTACATAGCTCGTTTCAACATCGAGCTCACAAAGATAACCGATTGCAATCCAAGTTCCTAGTGGTCGTCCTCACTTCAGGCTTTGGGCCTGGATGCTTCCAAGATTCCTTGACCAAGAATCATTTCATCGATATGACAGCACTCATGAAACGAGCGCGGAAGTATATTAATCTTGAAGATATAAAAACCTCTTTTCTAAAAGTAAAAGAACAAGCCCAGAATGACGAGCAAGTTTAGAAGAGGGATAACAACGCTAAAAAAAAGAGGATCAGGAGTCCCGACAAGAGAACAACACCTAGAGCCCAGAATAATTCTAACTTTGGAAGGTATGGGACTTACACCCATCTGAATGTTTCTCTTACCCACATACTCCAACAGATCCAAACTCGTGAAAACTTGAGGTGGCCAGAGCCACTAAAAAGCCACCCAAACTCAAGAAATCAGAACAAATATTGTGATTTGCATAAAGAGCACGGATACACAACCGAGGAGTGCAAGGCTCTCAAGCAAGAAATAGAGCATCTCATCAGAAGAGGATGACTGAGAGAATTTGTCTGCTAGGACAGGAGGCAAAACCCCCAGTGACAAAAGACTACCTCAAAGAAGGTAAGAGCAAAGGCCTAAACAGAGAGAAATGTATAATGATCAACAACGACAAAATAATCAGGTCATCTTTTTGCTTCACGCTAACAATACGATGACAGGGATGTTTAGTCGAACCACGAAAAGATATGCTCGGGAAACAAGAGCAGAACCGCATATCATCTATATCTCGACCATTAAGAAAAAGATAAAGTCAAAATCTTGAATCCAGTTTTCTGAATTGGATTTCATTGGGATACATTGTCCCCACAGTGACACTCTTGTCATTTCACTCAAAATCGCTAATTTTGATATCAGAAGGGTTCTCGTGGATACTGGAAGTTCCACCAACGTATTATTCTATGACCCTTCAAACACATGAAGCTCAACCCTAACGACATCAGAGCTACCGCTACTGTCATGACAGGATTCGATGGGAATCTCAACATCCTAATAAACAGAATTGATCTACCGACCATGATAGGAGAGGAAGATGGACAGAGGACACTAATCTCTGAATACATGGTCCTAGACACTAAATCTTCCTATAATATCATTATTGGGAGATCTTGGATCCACTATATGGGAGTAGTTACTTCAACCCTCCATCAATGCTTGAAATATATCCACAACAACAAATTTTTCACCATCAAGGGCTGTCAGCCCACTACCCAGGATTTTCATGCCCTCGCACTAAAAGAAAATTCCTCCAAATAGCAATTATAGTACCCTCATAAAAGGGAAAGTACCTTATATTCCGACTTTCATGAGGTAGAAGAATGTCCTTCTAAAATTAATATGCCACTAAGTCCTAGAGGAAGGGACAACGCAGTTAAACCAATGAAGGTGCCTATCAAAGTGCTTATTAGCACTGAAGGAGACGAAAAATACGTACAAATTGGCTCAACCCTGTCTCCTTCCGAGCAAGAGGATATTGTTAAATTCTTAAAAGACAACCTTTCAGTATTTGCTTGGAAAACTAGAGATATAGAGGGAATAGATCCTGATTTCATCTCCCACAAGCTGATGATAGATTCAGACCATTCCCCAGTAAGATAAAAAAAGAAAACATTTGTCCCTGAACGGCATAAAATCATCAATGAAGAGGTCCAGAGGTTGCTAAACGTTGGAATGATAAGAAAAATGTTCTACCCAAAATGGCTTGCCAACACAGTTCTTGCAAAAAAAAAAGAATGGCGAGTGGAGGGTCTGCGTTGACTATACCGACCTAAATAAAGCTTGTCCTAAAGATAGCTTTCTTCTTCCCAGAATTGATCAACTTGTTGATGCCATGACAGGTCACGAACTCACGAGTTTCATGGATGCTTAATCATATTCAAATGTATCCTCCAAACTAGGCAAGTCACGAACTCATGAGTTTTTTGGATGCTTATTTTGGATAAAATCATATTCAAATGTATCCTCCAGACCAGGAGAAAACATCCATCATATCAGAACGAGGTCTCTATTCTTATAGAGTGATGCCGTTCAGTTTGAAGAACGTTAGAGTTACGTACCAGAGGCTTGTAAATAGAATGTTTGGCCCCAAAATTGGGAATACAATGGAAGTCTACATCGACGATATGCTTGTCAAAAGTGTTCAGAAGAGTGACCACATCCAACACTTGAACTAGATGTTCGACATCCTGAAGAGACACAGAATGAAACTTAACCCATTAAAATGTACCTTCGGGATCAAAAAAGAAGAATTCTTGGGTTTTCTAGTTTCCCAAAAAAGAATTGAGGTAGATCCCTCACAAATCAAAGCTCTGATTGAACTAAAATCACCTAAAACTAAGAAAGATATCCAAGGACTGAATGGAAGGCTAACAACACTGAATAGGTTTATCTTTAAATCTACGGATCGGTGCCTACCATTCTTTAAAGCCTTGAGGAGGAGTAAGGCCCTAAAATGGAACTCTAAGTGTGAAGAAGTCTTCTAACAACTGAAGTGATACTTAGCCTCCCCCGAACTCCTTTCAAAATTAGTGACAGGGGAATAACTACTCATGTACTTAGCGGTATTAGAAAGTACCATAAGCTCTGCGTTAGTCAGGGAAGACAAAGGAATCCAGAGGCCTATCTTTTACATCAGTAGCAAGGCGTTTCTGAACACCGAGACAAGGTACTCCGAAATTGAAAAACTGGCCTTAACCTTGGTGATATCCACTCGAAAGCTCAGACCATACTTTAAAGCCCATCCTATCATAATCCTTACATCTTATCTTTTAAAATCAGTCCTACATAAACTCAAAGTTTCTGGACGACTGGTCAAATGGTCAATAGAATTGGAAGAATTTAACATATACTATATCTCGCGGACTGCTATCAAAGGCCAAGTATTAGTAGACTTTATAGTAGAGTTCACTAGAACACATCATCCGAAAGCTCAAACTACTATAGACACTTCGGTATGGCTACTTTACACCGATGGTTCGTCTACCGACAAAGCCTCTATAGTAGGTATAATACTTCAGTTTCCTAATGGGATCGTAACCGAAAAAGTCATCAGTTTAGAATTCAGAGCTTCTAACAATGAAGTCGAGTATGAAACACTTATCCTTGGATGAATTGACTCTAGAATGTGAAGCTCTAGATCTTGATGCATTCTCTGACTTTCAGCTTGTGGTAAGTCAAGTTTTGAGAGAATTTTTCACCAAGGATAACAGAATGACCAAATACTCAGAGCTAGTAGAATCACTAAAGCAATCTTTCCGCAAATTCACTATTCAAAAGATTAAAAGAAACCAAAACTCCAAGGCCGACGCTTTAGCAAATATGGCCTCCCATCTCAAGCCAGAAAGGGACTCAATAGTAAAAATCTCTTACTAGTCAAAACCTAGTACTGAGGCAATACAATCCCTTCAAATTTCAGAACAACCTCAGAATTGGATGAGTCCCATCATCCAATATCTGAAGGAAGGGTTGATTCCAAAGGACAAGAATCATGTTAGAAGAATTCGAATTAGGGCAGCTCAGTATTTAATTCTTAAAGAAAAGCTTTACCGAAGGTCCTACACATAGCCCCTCCTATGGTGCTTAACTCCAAAAGTGGCCCACTACGTCCTAGCCAAGATACATGAGGGATCTGTGGCAACTATAATGGCGGTAGGACCATGGCCCACCGAGCACTAACTCAGGGCTACTACTGGCCCGATATGCTAAAACAGGTTAAGAAATATGTCCAACAGTGTGACAAATGTCAACGATTCGCCTCACACCAATATCAACCTCATCATGAACTCGTCTCTATCGCGAGTCCTTGGCCCTTCGCCCAATAGGGAATGGACATTGTAGGGTCATTGCCAAATGTCTGTCAGAATAGTAGATTCTTGCTAGTTGCCATTGACTATTTTTCTAAATGGGTGGAGGCTGAACCACTGACCTGCATAACAGAGGTAAAAGTAAGGAATTTCACTTGAAAAAATGTAGTATGCAGGTTCGGTATACCCCGCGTCATTATTTCTAACAATGGGACGCAGTTTACTGGAAAGGTATTCGGGAAGTTCTGTAAAGATCTGCACATCAGTCACCATTTGTCCTCTCTAGGGCATCCTCAAGCTAATGGGCAAGCCGAAGTTACCAACTGCATTATTCTAGAGACAATTAAGAGAAGGTTGGAGGAAGCCAAGGGAAGAGGGGTCGAAGAACTCTCCGGAGTACTCTGAGCCTACCGAACTACTAAAAGAATCCCAAATACGGAAACACCATTTTCACTCGCCTATGGCATTGAGGCAATCATTCTTGTCAAAATTGGCATGCCAACGCTTAAGACAGACTGCTTTGACCAAGGGGCCAATAACCAAAAACTTGTGGAAAATCTTCATTTATTGGAAGAAAGGTGTGAGTAAGCTCGGATTAGGATTGAAGTCTACCAACAGAGCATGGCTAAATGTTTCAACTAGGGGTTAAAACACATTAATTTCTAGCTCGGAGATCTCATTTCAAGAATGGTGTTTTCGAATACTAAAGATCCCACCATATGAAAGCTCTTCCCTAACTGGGAGGGACCTTACAAAATAACTAAGATTTTCAGACCTACGACTTATTAGTTGGAAGATTCAACTGGGAAGCTTGTACCCAGACCTTGAAACATCGAATATTTACACAAGAATTATTAATAAAAAGCCACTTTTGATTATTTTTAGAGTTTGTTTTTTTTTTATCAATACACAGACCCTTAAAAGCCTTGTATCCATTACAAGTGCAACAGATCTGGTCTATTTTATCAATACATAGATCCTTAAAAGCCTTGTATCTATTACAAGTGCAACAGGTCTGGTCTATTTTATTAATGCACAGACCTTTAAAAGCGTCATATCCATTAAAAATGCAACATGTCTGGTCTATTTTATCAATGCACAAACCCTTAAAAAGCCTTGTATCCATTACAAGCGTTACAGTTCTGGTCCATTTTATCAATGTGCATACCCTTAAAAGCCTTGTATCCATTACAAGTGCAACAGATTTGGTTCATTTTATCAATGCACAAACCCTTAAAAGACTTGTATCCATTACAAGCGTACTATTACGAGCCGAAGTTACCAACTGCACTATTCTCGAGGCAATTAAGAGAAGGTTGGAGGAAGCCAAGGGAAGACGGGTCGAAGAACTCTCCAGAGTACTTTGAGCCTACCGAACTACTAAAAGAATCCCAACTACGAAAACACCATTTTCACTCGCCTATGGCATTGAGGCAATCATTCTTGTCAAAATTGGCATGCCAACGCTTAAGACAGACTGCTTTGACCAAGGGGCTAATAACCAACAGCTTGCAGAGAATCTTCATTTACTGGAAGAAAGGTGTGAGTAAGCTCGGATTAGGACTGAAGTCTACCAACAGAGAATGGCAAAATGTTTCAATTAGGGGTTAAAACACATTAATTTCCAGCTCGGAGATCTCGTTTTAAGAAGGATGTTTTCGAACACTAAAGATCCCACCATATGAAAGCTCTTCCCTAACTGGGAGGGACCTTACAAAATAACCAAGATTGTTAGACCTATGACTTATTGGTTGGAAGATTCAACTAGGAAGCTTGTACCCAGACCTTGAAACATCAAACATTTACGCAAGTATTATTAATAAAAAGCCACTTTTGATTATTTTTAGAGTTTTTTTTATCAATACACAGACCCTTAAAAGCCTTGTATCCATTACAAGTGCAATAGATCTGGTCCATTTTATCAATACATAGATCCTTAAAAGCCTTGTATCTATTACAAGTGTAACAGATCTGGTCTATTTTATCAATGCACAGACCTTTAAAAGCCTCATATCTATTACAAATGCAATAGGTCTGGTCTATTTTATCAATGCACAAACCCTTAAAAAGCCTTGTATCCATTACAAGCATCACAGTTCTGGTCCATTTTATCAATGCATATACCCTTAAAAGCCTTGTATCCATTACAAGTGCAACAGGTTTGGTTCATTTTATCAATGCACAGACCCTTAAAAGACTTATATCCATTACAAGTGCAACAGGTCTAGTCCATTTTATCAATGCATAAACCCCTAAAGGCCTTGTATCCATTACAAGAGCTGCATGTCTGGTCCATTAGATCGATGTACAGATCCCTAAAGATCTTACGTACAATACAAGTACTGTAGGTCTGGACATTTTAATCAATGTATAGACCCCTCAAAACCTTGTATTCATTACGAGTGTTATGGGTCTGGTCCATTTTTTCTCATTTTACATACCTCTAGAAAAGCCTTGATTTATTTTCAAGTGTTATAGGTCGGTATATTATAAATTACCCGTATACAGACACTTGGGAAACCTTGTTTTGATTATAAGTATTTCAGTTCTGTATAACTATTTTTAGGCCTCTAAAATAACTTATGAGTGCTCTAAAGAGCTTACGTTTTCTACTAGCCTGGATATTAAAGAAGTTATTTTGGAGGCAGACATACCATAAAAATATTAAACAAAGATACAAGTTCTAGAATGAGTGAAATTTCATATATTAGCCCAAAAATGGGAAAATTATAAGATTGAAAGAATAGAAGAAAGAAAAAAGTTGCAAAAATCCTAATTAATGATCCTCAGTAGTAGGGGTTTCTCCTTCGGGATCTGCATATTCCACTAGGACGACCTCGGGAGGACTCGTCGTAGGTTCATTCATTGAAACCTCATCTACTCTTGAGATGTTGAGATCAGGATACAACTTCTGTATCTTTCTCCTGAATGCTTCATACCCATGGTTTGCAAACTCTCCACCAAGACTCTGCACTTCTTCCTTGAGGGCATTTTCTGTCTCTTCTGTCGCCATTTGCACACTAGTGGCAAGCCTCTGAGTATTAACAACGTTAGTCTCTTTCTTTTCTTTCTTCAGAGTCTCCAACTCTGAAGTCAAAGCATTTTTCTGTGACTCCAGAATAGCAACGGTAGTAAGAGACTCCTTTAATTTCTCCTCAAAAGAAAGAGATGCAAAGCGGGCGGTCCCGAGCTGAAGGTTAGTTTCATCCAGCTTGGCTTGAAGTTTTCCTTCCCGTTCTGATTCTTTGGGGTAGTACATGATAGCAGCCATGGCATGAATCGCCTACGAACAAATAAAAATTAGAAAAAAATATATGAAATCGACTAAGGCACATGTCATGACAATCTTACCCTTATATAGGGGACCAGGAGGTCCCTGGCGATCTTTCGAGGCTTTAGACACTTGAAGCGACCAGTAGCTGAGCTCCAAGCCTCCTCGTAGGCCTTTTTTATAGCTACCTCCCTGGTTTCAACAATAGCCACCCTGGAGGAACTGCACCTATCTTCCCTTTTCCTCGGGATCCAAAGCGAGCTATGGGGGCTGGAAAGTGGTGGAAGCTCACCAGTCCGGCGTCCATGAAGTTCTGAAGGGTAAAGATCTTGTTGTGAGGACAGTCTTAAGGGTGAAAAAGTGTTCTGTATTTTTCTTGTAGGTCGGGAGTGAAAATTGACCTTCTTCAAGGCCTTATTATCTATAGGAATCTAGAAAAAGTGCCAGTCAAGTCAGAAGCCTTCTTATCTTTAGACACTTGAAGCGACCGGTAGCTGAGCTCCAAGCCTCTTTGTAGGCCCTTTTTATGGCTACCTCTCTGGTTTCAACCATAGCTACCCCTGGAGGAACTGCACCTATCTTCCCTTTTCCTCGGGATCCAAAGCGAGCTATGGGGGCTGGAAGTGGTGGAAGCTCACCAGTCCGGCGTCCATGAAGTTCTGAAGGGTAAAGATCTTGTCATGAGGACAGTCTTAAGGGTGAAGAAGTCTCCTGTATTTTTCTTGTAGGTCGGGAGTGAAAATTGACCTTCTTCAAGCCTTCTTATCTATAGAAATCTAAAAAAAGCGCCAGTCAAGTCAGAAGGAGAGTACAATGTTAAAATTAGTATCTAAAGTTCTGTAGGCTTACCCTTAAAATCGGTGTGCCGAGGAAAGAAGTTGTTCTGGTTCTTAAAGTCTTCATATTCCCAGCCACCATTAACAAAGAAGTACCACTTCTTCCATGTTTTGTTGGAAGTTAGGTGCTGAGGTCAATGGCTTAAATTTCTTGTCAAAGGACATATAAAACATCCCATCTGACTTTAGGTACTTCATATCCATGTTACTTCTAATAAGGTTTAGATTTACTTTGACTTCATTTTGGTGACCTAGGACTAAAAAGACCATTAATTGCCTCAAACTATTAGTGTTCAGTTCGGTGGGGCAGATCTTGAACCAGCTAAAAAACTTGTTCAATAGATGATGGAGAGGGAAATGTACACCAACCTCAAATCATTAGAGATAAGCACAGATCTCTCATCTCTCAATATCCGATGGGCGTTCTACAACCCTCGGTATCCTACAGGACACATTGGGGAGGAAAATTGAAATTGGTTTTAAGAGCATTTAGGATGCCCTCAGTCATGACACTCTCACCTTCCTCTCTCTTATGAGGTCTGCCCAACAAGCCTACCTCTTTATCCCCAAGCTCGAGGTGCGCTTCAATTAGAAGCACTTTCAAACTGTCACCTAAAGCATTCCTAACTTCATCACCCGAAATAGGGCTTAATGCCCCCTGATCCCCTATTTCTACCACTTCCCTTTCTTCCTGTCCCAGTGCTTGAATAAGCATTAGAAGTAGACATCCACATAAATAAACCAGAAAATGAGGAGAAGGATAAAAACAAAAGACAAAACATAAACAAAAAAGATGGAAAGGTTTTTCACAACTGACTGGAAGCTTGAAGGTTGATCCCCGGAATGATCTTCAAGTACATCAGAAATCGCCTTGGGACTTTCTTTTTGCTCAGAATTACACTTGGTATGTTAGAGAGTTCGTAAAAGACTCTTCTTGGAGAGATTTCTTCTATTTATAAGATCACCTAAGAAAGGTCGACATTTATGACCCTGAAATCCTAATCGACAATTGGCAAATAATGGCCTCGGTTATCCAATCGACGGCTAACGCAATAATAAGGTTTTAACTGTTCCATCAACTGCTGTTTTATTGGAATATGTAACAACGCATTTATGAAAATATGCGCGTCTCTTCAGAAACCCTAACCTTAGCTTTGCACGAGTTGCCCGAAACTGAGGCTCGAGGGGGGAGTAGCTGATATGCAATAAAATGAAAAACATATTTAAAGCATGACATGTGTATGTATAGAATTCTTTAGGATACAAATCAAGAAAGATTGTTTTATCCGGATCACATAGGCACGGGGGGTTTAGAGGTGTATGGTTCAAAACATAGCACCGTCTTCCATATCCTGTCGACCTCAAAATTAGGAAACATAGTTCAATATGGCAACTACTATCTTCGGATATCTTCAAATACCTACTTTTATGACACCTAAGGCACGCTTTCAATTCATGTTCAATTCTTCTTTTAAATTACAGTCTCTTTCTATTTACTGACTTCAACATTGGAGCAGCTACTATCGGAGCCTTCCCAGTGACTCTCTGATCTTAAGTTCTTAACAGATAATGAAGAATGGGAGACCCTTCTGATAAAAAAGGAGCAACATCAATATCCCTTTTCCCTTTTGAATTTAAGTTTACACTGACTTTTTTCATATCCTTTTTCCCTTTTGAATTTACATTTGACAAGCTTCCACAAACAAGTTTAATGTCCATTTGATTGAACAGTGTAAAAATAGAAATTGAATTAAGTAACTATTTGAATTAAACAATTGAGTGTTTGAATTAACTATTAAAAGATACTTAATAACTATCAAATTGGGAACATTCATAATTAAATTAACAAACTTAATAAAAAAATCTAAATTTATTAGCTTAATTTAAATCTTATTTGATAAAAAAATTGTAACCAATAAGTGTAGTTTAGAATTTTATTTCAAATATTTTTAAAATCCATTAAGGATATTAAATACGATTGAAAGACTCAAGATGCATTTGATGGGCTTGAAAATTTAATCCAAACATAAAATAGAACTCTCTCGATTACCATTATTTAATTTACTTTACGAGCACGCGCACACACACACACACACACACACACACACACACATATATATATATATATATATTATTTTCCTCTCTTTATCTTCTCAGATGGTCAACATAACCTTTGAATGAGGTGTGAGTAAGGGTGTCAATTCGTGTTATTGTGTCGTGTTTGGGTCGTGCCAAGGCATACATATTTGAAAATATGTGTGAACCCAAACCTAACACTATTAACTAATCGTATCAAGTTTCAAAACCCAAACCCAACCCATTTATTAAACAGGTTACACGTGTCGACACACTTAACCTGTTTATTTTAATTTTTTATTTTTTAAATAAAAATATTTATCTATCTTTTAATATGTATAAATAATTTTCAAGTTTAGTAACTTTGGATATGGGCCAAATCAAAGTAAAAATCTCTTTTATAAATAAAAAATCTGAAAACCTTGATAAATATTTAATGTGAGATGAATTACATTAACTCATAATATATTTTATAATTAAACGTGTTAAGTCGTGTTAAACGGGTTGACATTAATAAAACTCAAACCCGACTTGTTTATTAATCGTGTTATACGTGTTAACTCGTTTATGACCCAAACTCATTTATGTTAAACCCAAACCTATTAACTTCGTATCGTGTTATCATGTTGTGTTAAAAATTGATACCCTAGGTGTGAGCACCACATTACCACTATTTGATTGCTCACACACACACACACACACATATATATATATATATTATTTTCCTCTCTTTATCTTCTCACATGGTCAACATAACCATTCTACGAGTTGTAAACGTTCACATGCGTAGCATTTATGCCTTCGTTTAATGTCAACCGTTAATTAATAGCTGCAGAGGACTCTGAATTTGGCACCAAAATCTCCATAGTGATAGCAACAGACTGGGGAGTCCGTTATCTTCATTTTCTGTGGTTGATTCGATGGGTAAAAATTTAGATTTTTTTACTTAATGTTTGGATTCGAATTTTCATATTAAACTTAATTTTTTATACTTAAAACACGCGGTGAGATCAAAACTAAACACCTTCCGGTGCCAAAAAAGAAAAAAAAAAACTAATTTGTGATAGGATTCTCAAATCCAAACACAGCCTCTCCCCCCAAATGGTTTGTTTCAGATCATTTTAATCACATGCAAATCGTGCAAACTAAGAATCTTGTTAGCTTAGTACTTAATTAAGAGGATATTAGTAGACTTATGGTAATAAGATAATCATATCAAATGTGATCAGTAACCTCGGAATTGCAAGAGGATTAAATTTTGTTCTTTAAGTTTGATCCATAAAATTTAAAAATAAATAAATATAAAAACTTAATAATATTTTTTAACAAGTAGCTGACTTAATTAATATAAAACAGTTTACAAATTAGAAACCCTAAAAAAATTATAAACTATACCCAAAAAAAATCTCAAAATACCAATAAAAATCCTATTGAGAGAGTCAAATTAAAAGTAAAATAAGAATAGGTATCAAAATATAGCACTTCTTTCTATATCTTACCGACCTCAGAATAAGGAAACAGAGCTTAACATGACAACTACTATTTTCGAATATCTTCAAATCCCTACTTTTATGACTCCTAACCATGCTCAACTTAGGAGATTTATAACCTATAAATAAGATCATAAGATACGCTTTCAATTCAAGTTCAATTCTTCTTTTAAATTACAGTCTCTTTCTATTTACTGACTTTAACATTAGAACGGCTACCACCGGAGCCTTTCCAGTGACTCTGATATCAAGTTCTTGATAGGTAGCGAAGAATAGGAGACCCTTCTGATATTTAAGTTTACATTAACTTTTTTCGTATCCTTTTTCCCTCTTGAATTTACATTTGACAAGCTTCCACAAACAAATTTAGTGTCCATTTGATTAAACAGTGTAAAAATAATAATTGAACTAAGTAACTATTTGAATTCAACAATTGAGTATTTGAGTTAACTATTAAAAGATAATAACTATCAAATTGGAAACATTCATAATTAAATTAACCAACTTAATAAAAAAAGTGAAATTTGTTAGCTTAATTCAAATTTTATTCAATAAAAATATTATAATCAATAAATGTGGTTTAGAATTTTATTTCAAATATTCTTAAAATCTATTAAGTATATTAAATACGATTGAAAGACTCGAGATGCATTTGATGCGTTTGATAAATTAATCTAAACATAAAATAGAACTCTCTAGATCAAAAGTCACATTACCATTATTTAATAATTTGCTTTTCGAGCGCACACATATATATAATTATTTAATTTGCTTTTCGAGCGCACAGCGCACACACATATATATATATATATATAATTTTCCTCTTTTTATCTTCTCATATGGTCAACATAACCTTTGAATGAGGTGTGAGCGCCACATTACCACTATTTGATTGCTCTCTCTCTCTCACACACACACACACACACATATATATATATATATATTATTTTCCTGTCTTTATCTTCTCACATGATCAACATAACCATTGTATGAAGTGTAAACGTTCACATGCGTAGCATATATGCCTTCGTTTAATGTCAAGCGTTAATTAATAGCTGCACAGGACCCTGAATTTGGCACCAAAATCTCCATAGTGATAGCAACAGACTGGGGGGTCCGTTTTCTTCATTTTCTGTGATTGATTTGGTAGGTAAAAATTTAGATTTTTTCGCTCAATGTTCGGATTCGAATTTCTATAATAAACTTAATTTTTAATACTTAAAACATGCAATAAGATTAAAACTAAACACCTTTAGGTGCCAAAAAAGAAAAAAAAAAAAAAAAAACTAATTTGTAATAGGATTCTCAAATCCAAACACGGCCTCTGCCCCCCAAATGGTTTGTTCAGATCATTTTAATTACATGCAAATCATGCAAACTGAGAATCTTGTTAGCTTGGTACTTAATTAAGAGGATATTACTAGACTTATGGTAATAAGATAATCATATCAAATGTGATCAGTAACCTCGGAATTGCCAGAGGATTAAATTTTGTTCTTTAAGTTTGACCATAAAATTTAAAAATAAATAAATATAAAAACTTAATAATATTTTTTAACAAGTAGCTGAGTTAATTAATATAAAACAGTTTACAAATTAGAAACCCTAAAAAAATTATAAACTATACCCAAAAAAATCTCAAAATATCAAAAAAAACTCCTCTTGAGAGAGTCAAATTAAAATTAAAATAAGAATAAGTATCAAAACGTTCAAATTTAGAGAAGACAAAATCATAAATTAGAAGAATATATTTGAAAATCTTTTAAAATATATATATATATATATATAAATATAAAATTCCCAACAGAGGAAATTGAGGGGGGGCAATTGACCCCTAGCCCTTTCTTAGTTATATATGTTCCTGAATTTGCCAGGAATGTTTGAATCTTATTTCTATCTAGGACCACTTTTATAAGTTTTGTTTGTCTTGTTGATTTAATAAGTATTTATTTTCTAGTAGGAAAATCTTGTAATCTCATCTCTTTAGTTCTACCATTGTACTTCTGTAATGTCTTCAGCATAAAGTGTATTAGAAGCTATGTTACTTTATTTGAAATATGTCATGAGAAGCAGAGGCAGATCTAAAAATTATAGTTAACAGGAATAAATTATAGATATAAAAATTTAAGAGAATCATATGAATATATAAAATTAAAAAAAAAAAATTTGAGGGGGCAGAATAATGAGAGGCAGCCACAAAATCAAGGAGAGTCGATACTATGATAAGATCTTGAGTACAAAAATAGGAGAATATATTTGATCTGATTCGATTGATTGTAATTAGTATTGAATCTTTGATTCTATATCCATCTCCATGATTGTAGCCATTTGTTGTATCAATGTTCATGTAAATATAAGCTTTATTATTGTTCTTTCACACGTTGAGAAGAATACAAAAACTCTCTTGCAAACTTTTTTTCTTTTTCCTTCACCGAGTCTTATTTCATTAAAAATTTCTAACAAAATTAATAGTAAAAAACGTAATGTTAAAATTTTTGAGAGGGGATATTAAAATTTAAGAGATTCATATGAATAAATACAAAATAAAAAATTAAGGGGCAAAGTCATATTTTGTAAAAAAAAAATTCTAAACAAAATTAGAAATAAAAAATATAATATTTAAATTTGTGGAAAAGTCATGACCCCTCTGTTCTCCCTTGGATCCGTCACTGTGGAGCCAAGAAATTTATTGAGTTGCAGCGTAAACAAGAAACAAGAACACGCTAAAGCTTGGCAAGTTTGTGAATTAAATTGACCAAAATGTCAAAATCACCTTAGGATTGGTTAGCAATACAAGTTAGATTTCATACACCTTTGATACCGACAATTCCTCCACAAGGAGATGGTTGAAATCTACCCACTCATTTTATATAAGTGACTCTTAGTCTCTTACTCTACAACGCTCCATCACAACATCACCCACACATGGCATAAAATGAGTGGAAAGTTGATGTAGAACAACTAGCGGAAGAATTCATGAACAAATGAGAGAGAAAGACGTTTAAAATTGTAGTGAAATTGCCTAACCAATCAAACCGTTTCAGGTATACTTATATTGAGTTGAGGTGATCGAATTTAAAATATTTTTTAAAAATATTTTTAACCATATTTTCAAGTAATTTGACTTCGATTTGAACTTCTTTTTTCTCCATTCTTTCATTGAATGATTCCACTACTTACCTATCCAGTTGTCTCCTCAGGATCACACACCAACGCTACATTCATATACATATGTGAAAATAGGATGAAGGAAAATCAGGACAAAATTGAGATGGGTCTCAAAACATAGTAAAATGGAAAAGGAAAACTAAATTACATAATTTGAGTCCTCAAAAACCCAACAAAGAAGAAAGAAGATTGCAGTTGAAGAACTCATCTTTTCATCCCAACAACTAGGTATATTACAGGGCATAACATAATTACAAAATTGGGACATAACCCATATCAAACTCAAAAGGACAAAAACCCAGTACAAATTAAAGGAAGAAGAGGATGGCAATTAGAGTACTTATCTATCCATCTCTGCAAGCACTTCAGGGCTCTCCATGATACTCTCTAGAGAAGGTTTCCACCCCGCAACTTTCCTTGATCTTCCTTTCTCTATCTCTCCCAACACATCTTCTAACCTCTTCCCTCCTTTATTCTCCAACTGCAACATTAACCACCCCAACTCCTCCTTTGTCAACACTATCTTAATCCTCACACCACTTGTCCCAAACCCAAAACCACTTTCCTCACCAGAACCACGTGCTTTTTCTTCTTCTTCATGCTGCTCTTGCTCTTGCTCTTGATATCTCTCTACCTCTGGGCTTTGTTGGCATGTCTCCATGCAATTTCCCATGATTTTAGAGGGTCGGGAAACCACCTTTATTTCTTCTACAAGAATACCGCTTTCAGGCTGTGAACTGGGCGTCCTGGAAACTGCTTCTGGGATCCGAGAAACCAACCTAATTAATGTTGTGGTTGTTAGAGGAATCAAATGGTGCATGAGGGTGGGGACTATGGGTTGAGTACTTATAGGCGTTAGGTACCTTTAATCAAAGTATTAAAAAAGAAGATTTTTCTACTTGCTAAGTGACAAATTCTCCACTGCAGACAGCCACGAGCAGGAATGACAACGGTCGAGTTGCGAGGGACGGTTCTTTCTTTAATTCTGACTTTGTTTATATTTTTTGTTCTCTCTTTATGTCCTGTTTAGAAGCTTATTCGATCTGATCTTCCTGTTATTTTTGGACTCTACTTCGTTGCTTTCAAATTTCGATATATATATTTTTTTAGTTAAAATTTGTATTTTGATAGATAAATTAATTTTTTATTATCAAAATAATTAATATAAGAAAAAATAATATAAGTGTGATATGAAAAATTTTAAAACTAATTTTATATAGTGTTGTTTATTGGTAAATATAATATATATAAAAATAAATAAATAAAATTAATATATAAATAAGACGGGATGACCATCCTTTAAACCTGTTCCAAACCCAATAGAATTTTAAAGGTTCTACCTTGACTCCGTTTCCGACTTTATTTATAAACACTCTATACTCACTTTATTAAAAGTAAGACGAGACGAGACGAATTCCTAACAAAATAAAATAAATTATCAGCCCTAGCCGTGAGTCAATGGGCGTCGTTATTAGAACAAAAAAAATTCATCAAAGTTACAAACTATTATTTTTATATTTGTAGTAATATTGAATTGACCTGTCAATTAGAGTTTCAAAATAATAGAAGTATCCTTTTATATTTTTATGTTTTGCATTTACCTTTTTGACGTATCTTGTATATCATTTTATATCAATAAAATTTCTTTTCTTTTATGATAAAAAAGAATAATAATAATAATAAAACTACTCTCAGACCAAATTACACCAGGATATAAACATTGAATTATTTGTAGATTTTTGAAAAAATATATACCTAACATGAAATTGGAGGCTAAAATATAAGTGGGCTGACACGGAAAAAATTAAAGTGCACATAGAGTACTGCGGGTTCAGCTTAAAGTACAAACTTTTCAGCAGAACAATTTGTCAGGAAATTTAGGAAAAAAAAAAGAAATAATAATTTAAAATAAAAAAGAAAAGAAAATGAAAAAAAGTATTCATCTTCATTCTTTGTATTATTTAATTTTAAAAGAGAAGAAAAACAACATTATTATCTCATGTTTAAATAGAGTAGAAAAGAAAAAGAAACAAAAGTATATATATCTAATTGACAATAATATTTTTTTATTTGGTAATTGCCTTAATTTTTAATTTATATATTAAGGGTATTTCTGGTATTTCAAATTTTTTATTAAATAAACTTTCTTTTCTCTCTTAATTTCTTTATCTCTTCATTTTTAGAAAGATGAGAGGAGCTAGTATGTTTATTCAAACTTTTTCTCTTTTTTCTCTATTATAAATATTCAAACAAAAAAAAAGTATTATCACTTGACTTAAATCTTTCTTTTCTCTCTCCAAATTATCACGATGCAAATCGAATTTCAATTTATTTATTTATTTATCAGCTTAAGTGCAATTCTCAAACTATCAGTTAATTTATAAATATCCTATGACAATTCATGTTAAATATAAATTTTCCTAGATTTTAAAGGATCTATGGAGAAGAGAGCAGACAAGGAAAATATTCGGCGTCATATTTTATGAAAAGCGACAATTAATGGCTGGGGCTTGGAAAAAAAAATTGCGGGGGTCAATTTTAGAAGAGAAATAAAAGAATTAAAATAAAAAATTTAGATTCGATTGAAATTTTAGAATAAAAAATGAGAAATAAAAAATAAAAATTAGGTCGAGCTAATTTACAAAACGTTAAAATTTTACAAATAAAATGTTTTTTTTTCCCCCACATTTTGGAGTTACAACCCACCCTAGTCACCTGCCTCCTTCTTCCATTATGATTGAAATCATGACATCTAGAATCAAAGTTGTAATAGACTTAAAAAATTTAATTTATTAAATAATAGGATAAAATTACAGTAATTATAAACGTAGTTTTATTTTGAAATGTAAATTTTATATATTTTTATGTTTGAATGTAATTTTAAATTTATTTTTTCATAATTAGATGATTATGCTCCAAACATCACGCTCGTAAAATACATGGACACCCATGCAACAGCAGACCTCTCGTGGAATTTGAAGATTTAATTAAAAGCAGACAAGTTTGAAAGATAATGTACGTACGATGGTCCCCGACAGTCACCTGCAGAAAGATGAGGTTATAATCCAACTGTCCCAAAATCGACCAAAACATATTAAATTTGACACCTACCAAATTTATAACAGGAAGAAGAAAAGTTGTGCCTTTTTTATTAAGTCCAGTTGCATGAAATAGATATGCAATTCTATATATATATATATCAATAATATTGTGGAAAAGTATGAAGATCCACCGACAAGTATCATATTTTTTGATTTTGATGAGTGTTTGTGAATTAAAAATCTTGTATCACTCATCTAAGAGAATTTATTTCTCTTAATTGTCAAAATAAGGTTACAATTAGGAATAATAATTTAATTTGTCTTATTAAGAACACATTAATCTTGTTTTTAGTGGAATGAATTTTGGAAAAAAAAAATTAACTGATTCGATTGGGTTTGTGGAAAATGCACTCCGCTCCACACTGATTATATAAAATAAAATAATAGAAATATTTTGTACTACGTAATCAATATTTATAATGATATTTTTTAGTCATTTATTAAAAATTTCTAACCTTAATATCAAGGAGTCGTGTCTCTATTTTCAGAATTGAGATCATCACCGGTATTAAATTATTTCAATTTTTTATATACACCATGGAATATGTAACATATATAAATAAAGTATTACCTAACACACATTTAATAACTATTTATTATATTAATGTAACATATCATTATATGATACTTTTAAAAATCACATTATGCAAAATTTAAAAATACTATATAATATTACATCACATTATATATATAAATTAAAAATATATAACATTTTTTATAATATATCAAAGGAAATTAGTATTAAAGATAATAATAATAATAACAACAATTATTATGATGATGGTGTAAGATTTTTTGGCCATATTGGATCAAAAGTTACTATGTTCATATCTCATTTCTAATATTTTATGGATAGTCATTTCTATAATATCTTATGAGGACTTTATAATAATATTCTACATTATCTGTAGCTATGACAATGCAGCATGGACTGATTCTCCTTACTTTACCCCTTCGTTTGAATATTTACACTGATTTTTATCATATTCTTTTTCCCTGTTGAATTTACATTTGACAAACTTTCACAAATAAGTTTAATTTAACAGAGCCCTCTCAATCAAAAGCCTACATTATCGCTATTTGATTGCTCCATCAATTGTGTACACACACACACACACATATATATATATATATATATAATTTTCCTGTCTTTATTACTTCTCACATGGTCAACATAACCTTTGTCAAGAGGTGTGAACGCTCACATGCGAAGCATATATACCTCAGTTTAATATCAAGGATTCATATAATAGCCGCAGAGTACTCTCATTTTGGCACCAAAATTTCCTTAGTGATAGCAACAGCCTGGAGAATCCATTTTCTTCATTTTCTACCCAAGACAAGTAGACAACTAAACACCTCAAGGAGCTTGGAAAAGAAAAAAAAGGGAGAATGTTTTTGTTTTAATTATTAAATAATTTTAGAATTGAGTTTTCATTTATCTAACCACTTTTATCTCTAATTCTTAAGATTAATTAAAATATCTTATCTCATATGAATTCGAACTTACACTAATATTATTTAAAGAAAAAAACTAGTTTGTAACATAGCAATAATATTGTCAAACTTAAGAGACATAGGCTGCTTTGCTTTATACAAGTAATTATTTAATGGGATGGCCTCTTCACATCGTGTGACTGTCTCTTATAAACTCAACCACTTTTTAAATTAATGAAAAAATTATTTATTTAAAATATGAAAAGTTTTAACTTTTGTGCGAGGTCATCACACATATTAGATATATTTTTAAGTGATGGTTTCGCTAAATAATTTCTTACTTTATACAAACACATACTTGACATGAACATCTAAAAAATGGAAATTGTTTTAATGTTCATTTGTTGGTACTTCTCTTGTATTCATTTACTCGCAAGGGTGAGATTTACTTGTGAGTCTCATAGATGATGGATCCCATCTTATGTCAATAGATGAGTATGAGATGAATATAAAGAGATGATCATTAAAATGTACTCTTTGAACTTGTTTAAGACCGTTATGACTCTTCAAACATTAATCTTTACGTAATTACAAATATGCATGACATATTACACAAGAGATCAATTAAAAAAAAAAATTCAAACAATCGCGTGTGAATACATGATTGCATTAAATTTGAATGTTACAACTCTTCAAACATTCATATTTACGTAATCACGACGATGCATGACATATTACACAAAAGACGAATTAAAAAGAAAATTGTGAGACTGATACACATACTTTATTTAGATTGTGTGAATGAGAAATCTGTCTTTTTTAAGCATGACAAAAGTGTGGTCAAGAAAATTATAATAAGAAATAATCCAAGAAATGTGAGAATGATGCACGTACTTTATGAAATATTGTATTGGCTTTAATAAGAAATTAATTAAATAAATAAAAAAGATTATATCGCTTTCACTGATCGGCAGATGGTGATGTTCGCTCGACAGTCTTCCCGATTTAGGTAGAAGAGTGTTTAAAATTTGTAAAGACTTTTTGACCGTTGGGAGCACGAGAACCAACCACTTCCTTGTCTTTCTACTCTTTTCTCACTGTCAATTAGCAAATCGTGGCTCAAGAATTAATCACATTTAATATTTCGCAATATTATTGACTTATTCAACCATGTCTGTAAAATCAATTAAATTCATTTGTTACACGTCCATCACCTGCTTAACCTCCAAGAGCTTGGCTCAACCTGGAGTTTGCACTTGGGTTGTTCCTTTACCAGTAAATAACATGACAGAGGTGTCAGTGTGATAGCTACTTGTTATTAATGGTGCAAAATAGACATCTTGGATAGAATTTTCCATTTTCTTTGCGCAATAAAGAAGAATGGTGAAAATCTGAGCCAACTTGGGCCACCTAGCCAAGAAGAATGGTGAAAATCTGAGCCAACTTGGGCCACCTAGCCTAGAAGAATGGTGAAAACCTGACCCAACTTGGGCCAACTAGCCTAGACTCCACCCAAGTAATGAAGATCAGCAGGCTATCATACAAAATTGGTTCAGTCAACTCATCTAGATTAAACAAGCCCTCGTCTCAACTATTTACAGATCGTTTGGATAAGTAGGAGGAAAAGAAAAAAAAAGAAAAATATTAATTACGAGAGAAAGGAAAAGAGAGGAAAGGAGAGAGTAATCTTTTCTTTATGTTTAGATAACTAATGAAAGGAAAGGAGATGAAAGACTACTATAATTCTTTCATCTTGTTTGAGAATGATAAAGGAAAGAAAAGAAATGAAAAATTTTTATATTATTTTATTATTATACCCTTTGGATGCCTTAGGATAGGAGTGTCATTTTTATTTTAACTTTTATAATTTTAAGGGTAATATTGGTATTATTAAAAATTTATTAAATCTTTCTTTCTTTTATCTCTATTTCCGCCCATTTTTGGAGGGATAACAAAATTGCTGAAATGAGGGTTAAGCTCTCCCTCCCTTTTCCTTCTAATTTTTAAAACAAACATGATATAAAATTCCCTTACTTCTCCTTTCCTTCCCTTTCTTTCCAATTTCTTCTATCTAAACATAGTGTTAGAGATTTTATAAGATTGGTAAGCTTGATTTTGGAATCTTATAAACCACAAACCCTAAGCAAACTAACTTGAAATATTTTCATGTATTTGAATACAAATGGACGTGCAGGTCAATCAATTTAGAAGGTCAGGTTTGAAATTCATAACATAGATGTAGAGGACAGGCTTACGTTGGGTACTGTAACTGACGCAGTCGGTTGCCAGTTACAGCTGTATTGTGGATACATCCTGAGAAGTAATCACCTATAAGTGTAGTTAAAGACATTAACATAGGATACAAGTACTGCCAAGAGCATGGCAAGAATAGCCCCAGCAAACATAAAGAACATGTTTCCATTTCTACAAGGCGTACAGGGATAAAACCTCGCTGTCAAGGATGCGAGCGTGACACAACACCATTATAGACTGATCATTTGATAACACTAAACTTCCAGCAACGAGATAGTAAAAGCCCAAAAAGATTGTTAATACAAATAATTATACTAAACTTCTAGTGAGATAGTAAAAGCCTAAGCGTTGTTTCTATCTACTATTATCTAAAAATAATCAAGTTATTAATGACTGGACGAAACCAAGAAATAACTCCTCACATGCAAAATTATAAAAGATATCCTTAAGATCAAACAATTCCATCAAATTAGCTATGATTGTATGTGTGATAGCATCTACTATACGAGGAATATCAATGAACCCGACTATTCCAATTGCACAAGATATCCTTTTTTAGCTTCTAGGGTCTATTTCTTAGTTCACTGGAATCAAAGAATTAGTAGATTTGTTCTGCCCAAAATAGGAATGGGCTAGGGTTATGAACCTATAATTTATAATCTGATGATCGAGTCGATTCCATGATTATAAGTTCATTCCATACTGAACCAGACCGGAATAGGGTTATATATATTCTCATTATGAGAAAAGGGTCATTCGAGCATATCGAATAGATACTATGTTTACATATGGATCCCTACGTCGTTCCATTTCATTTGGGATTAGGAATAGGCGTAATCGAACCTGCTTTTAACATATCTCTCATTATTTGGGATCCTATTTACCTCTTTGGGCTTTTATTGAATCGAGAAATATGTTTGATTGTCCATCTTTTTTATATATACAAGCCATCCCCAGGTAATTTAAATTGAAGCAATTGGATAAGGAAGAGGAAAAAAAAAAGGAAAGTATTGGAAAGGAGAGGAGAGAGTAATCCCTCCTTTATGTTTGGATAACTAATAAAAGAAAAGGACATGAAAGACTAATATAATCTTTTTATCTTGTTTGAGAATTATAAAGAAGAGAAAGGAAATGAAAAAATTTTATATTATTTTATTATTATATCCTTTGGATGTCTTAGGATAGAAGCGTCATTTTTATTTTAACTTTTATAATTTTAAGGGTAATATTGGTATTATTAAAAATTTATTAACTGACGCAGCCCGTTGCCAGTTACAGCTATACTGTGCATCCATCCTGAGAAGTAATCACTTATAAGTGTAGCTAAAGACATTAACCTAGGGCACAAGTACTGCCAAGAGCATGGCAAGAATAGCCCCAGCAAACATAAAGAACATGTTTCCATTTCTACAAGGCGTAAAGGGATGAAACCTCGCTGTTAAGGATACGAGCATGACACAACACCATTATAGACTGATCATTTGATAACACTAAACTTTCAGCAGCGAGATAGTAAAAGCCCAAGAAGATTGTTAATACAAATAATTACACTAAACTTCCAGCAGTGAGATAGTAAAAGCCCAAGCGTTGTTTCTATCTACTATTATCTAAACATAATCAAGTTATTAATGACAGGGTGAAACCAAGAAATAATCCCTCACGTGCAAAATTATAAAAGATATCCTTTAAGATCAAACAATTCCATCAAATTGAGTATGATTGTACGTGTGATAGCATCTACTATACCAGGAATATCAATGAACCCAATTATTGCAATAGCTCAGGATACCATTTTTTAGCTTCTAGGGTTTATTTCTTAGTTCAAGATCTCTCTTACTAACTGGAATCAAAGAATTAGTAGATCTGTTCTACCCAAAATAGGAATGGGCTAGGGTTATGAACTTATAATCTATAATTTGATGATCGAGTCGATTCCATGATTATAAGTTCATTCCATACCGGACCAGACCAGAATAGGGTTATATACATTCTCATTATGAGAAAGGGTCATTCGGGCATATCAAAATAGATTCTATGTTTACATATGGATCCTTACATCGTTCCATTTCATTTGGGATTAGGAATAGGCGTAATCGGACCTACTTTTAACATATCTCTCATTATTTGGGATCCTATTTACCTCTTTGGGCTTTTATTGAATCGAGAAATAGGTTTGATTGTCCATCTTTTTTATATATACAAGGCATCCCCCGGATAATTCAAATCGAAGCAATTGGATATCCGACTCAAGCCTATATGACATGATCGATCAATAGAAATACTCCAATACTTCACCTTTGTCTTCTATTCCATACATCACACTAATAGATATCATATTCATGGTGTAATACTCTGACCTAAAACATGGCATGTAAACCGAGGTAAACCGAGTCAGGTAGTATACCATCAATTGTAACCTGAGTTGTTTAAGCTCTATATCATGATATCATATATATTGTACGATTTTGGAATATGAATAGTGTCAATTATATAGTCAGTGCCGAGCAACACCCGAGCAACCCAAAATGAGCATCGTAATGCGTGCATGTACTCTGATGCGTGCATGCATATGTATGTATATAGGTATAAGTCACGAAAAATGAGTGTATGTGTACGTGTTTACAAACTAGTGTATACGTATGTATAAAGAGGTATATACATGTATATGTGTAAAATATATGTATAAGTATATATAGATACATAGATATATATATATATAAATATATAATATATGAAATAGAAATAAATTAATATACAATATATATATATATAATGTACAGGCATGCTTGTGAATGTGTGATTAGGGTGTCGGCTATGTGTGTGTGTGTGTTTATATCTTATATGTTATATATGTATATAAATATCCTACACTAATGAAAAGAAAAAAAAAGGAAGTCAAGGAAGGCTGCATCATGTGGGAAGGAGAAAGAGAGAGTCCAAGAGAGAGAAAGGTAGGGGTGGAAATTTATATATATATATATATATATATACGTGTGAGTTGATAGAGAAAACAGAAAAAGGAAGGAGAGAAAGGGGAAACTGAGAGCAACTGAGGAATTCAAAGAGCTTAGAAGTGGAGAAACAGAAGTAGAAATCAAGAAGAAGAGAAAGAAAATTCATAAAATAGGTATGTGGTGTTAAGTTCTGTTTTTAGTTTTAAAGCATCATAGTTAGTTTTAATTGTAGGGTTTTACAAAGCATGAAAAAGGGTTTAAATTACAAATTGAATCAGTGAAAATGGTGTAGAGTTGAGTGAGAAAAGTAGAGTTGCAGGTTCTATGATAACTTTGGATTTCTAGAATTTCCATGCATAAAACCTTGTCTAAATTACCTAGAAGTAATCCTCTATAGAGCAGAAAATTAATTGAAAAAGAAAGGAATGAAAACAGTTGAAGATTAAGCATGAAATGAGAGAAATGCAGTTGGTCGGAGCCACTGTTTTCTCTTATTTCATAAGGTTTTAATGAATAAGATGAAAAACAAAGCTTGGAAATGGAATCACCATGAAAAACTAAAGAAAAATACATTTAAAAAGAGTTGAAAAACCATCTAAAAATGCTCGCCGTCGCTGGAGATGGCGACGGAGACCCACCAAAACCTTACCTGAAAGTCGGGAGGGATGATGAATAGGGGCATACTGATACGGCACCGTTTGGTGCTTAAGTAAAGTGAAATTGCATCGTTTCTAGTTTCAGTTGTTTTAAATTAAGGGTGAGTTAGGTTTGTTTGGTTATAAGTTTAGGAAATTAAATTGGAAATTGATTTTGGAATGGGATAACCTATCATCGAATTGGGCCTTTATCCGCTATTTGGGTTACAACAGTTGAGAAAAAAATGCACGCAGCGACACAGCCCTCACAAATTGAACCCCTGACCTCATGGAAGGAAACCCAAGCCGAAATCGTTTTGACAAGCACACCCGTGGTAACCTTGGTGCCAAAACATATATATATATATATAAATATATTATAGACGTTCAATAAATATAGAAAAAATAAAAGGGGCGCAACCCTTGGGAATCGAACCCATGACCGTTTAAAAGGAAGCCAAGCTCTAAACCAATTGGACAGGCAAGCCCGTATTGATTTCTTTTCCTAAATATAGATATATATATATATATGTTATATAAATGTAATAATTAATTTATTTAATTAATTAAATAATAGTAATTTGATCCGATGTCCAAATTAAACATATGAATAGTATATTTTAGCTATTTTGGACATTCTAAACCTAATGGTAGGTTCCATTTTACGAGACAGGGTCCCAAAAAAATAAAAGACACGTAAGAATGTAAATGACCATTTTGCCCTTTTCAGTTCAGATGTCCAAATTGAGTTATGCGAAAGGCTAAACCGACTTTCTTCGACATTTTTGATTCAATAGTAGAGTCTATTTTAGTAAAAGATGAACTTATAGTATAGAGGCATAAAATTTGATGAATAGCATGATTCACGTAGCGATAAACTGAGATATATTTTATGAATCTTAGGAACACCGGAGGGCAAGGAGAAGACAGTCTAGATCCTTCTATAGTAGAGACCGTAAAAGGTAAGTAAAATTCGATCTCTGTACGTAGCAAGGGCCTAGCTATATTAAGCAAAGTGTTATTGTTATTACCATATTGTGTTTACGCTTTCGAATGCTATTGGATTACATTGATGTTTGTTCTAGTTAGTGAATATTGTTGTATTTTGAGCATGTATATACAATACGGTTTATGATGCATGAATGATGTACAGTTATATATTATACTTGATGAGAGCCATAATCATTTCATACATCATTGATTAAATACTACAGTCCACTATTATTATAAGTAGGCTAGGTGTGCATGAGCAAGGCAGATAGAGGGATCTGATTGCAAAAGGGTACAAGGAGTCCTATTGTAGGCTGTGTGTGCATGATTAAGTCAGGTGGTTAGATCTATTTGCAAAAGGGTATGCCGAGTCCTACTGTAAACTGAGTATACATGAGCAAGTCAAGTAGTAAGATTTGTTTGCAAAAAGGTATGCTGAGTTCTACTTATACATATATTAGACCATAGGAAGCATTCTATACATTGTTGCTATTACCATGTGACATGCATTACTGTTGTTGACATCGTATCTTCTTGATTTGATAATCATGTTGCTATAACTGTGTGTCTTCCTGTGAACCTCTTTATGTTGACTTTCCCCTAATAGAGCAAAGGAATTACTTACTGAGTTTTTATAGCACATACCAATACTACTTATTTGACTATTTCAGGTGAGACGCCACCGTTTGAGAGTAGGGATCAGAATCCCGGACAGACGTAGGGTTACTGCAAATATATGTACTGCAGGGATCTTTTTGGTAGTGAAGTATAGGACATGTCCTATGCTCTCCCATCACCCCACATACTGGGGGTAGTTATGTAACACCCCGACCTTGCTTAATTAATAATTAGTCTGCTAATTATTAATTAGCACCAATTTAAGGAATGACTAAAGAAATTAATCATAATCTCTCGGCGGTCACGATAAACCAGTAGAATGATTAAACATATTGGAGAAGAGGGTGCAATACCCAAACCTAATTATCGATTAATTAGGAGAAATAATGCCGTTTTGACACTGACGGAACTCGAATTAGCTAACTACAGAAATTTTAAGTAAATAATAATCGACACGGGGCCCTTGAGATTGAGGCCAACTGAAATACAAAACCCTCGGAAGAAATCGGGTCGAAAAAGGAGCAACGGAATGAAAGTTAGGAAGGAAACACTGAAACTGAATTACCGCGTCTGCCAAACGAGGCCTTAGCCTAAATGGTGGAAAATGGCCAAAAGTGAGGCCAAGGGGAATTGAACCCTTGACCTGTGGAAGGGAAGTAACTTCACTTAAAAAAATTACCAATTAGGCTGCAGGTCACTTTGTGCCTATATATGCAACAGAATGGTATATATATCTCTGAATTACCCAAGCTGCCACCCAAATTGGCCAATGGCCTTACATGCAAACCCCACATGATTGGCTTGCATCAGCCCACATCAGCCCTATAATTCCACTGATTCTCTGATATATATATATATATATATATATATATATATATATTAGCAGATTAAAATCTGATTGGACCACCCTCCCCACCAATGGGAGTCCATGCAACAAACTAAATTATAAAATATATATGCCCTGTATGTTGTATGTATGAGGAGGGGGGGAATCAGAATGGTGAAATCAGAATTCTCTATGTGTGTGTGTGCTCGGGTAGAAGAGAGTGGGTTGAGAGAGAAAGTCCATGTGAGGCCATGATATGTGTTGACCATGGTGTGTGCAAGCTTGGTGTGTTCCACTTGAATGCACCATGAAGAAAGAGGAGGACTGAAGGTGCACGACTGGACTGAGGCACACCTGAAGTGCCAAAAATCAGGAACTGAGCCATAGGTGGAGGGTCTGATTGGAGGTATAAATAGCTAAAAACTGCTTTGGTATTTTTGTTTAGATTTAGCACTGTTTTAAGCCCTATGACTGCATGCATGCTACCTAAGGAGTAAAATTGAAATAAGGCATGAAGTTGGACCACTGAACCAGCCCCAAAACACCCACGCGGTACACATCCGCCAGGGATAAACTTTAGATTTTGTAGGTCTGAAATAAATGAGACCAAACCAAGTTCAGTTGGTCGAGACCTGATCTAGAGGTCACAAGGATTCCAAAAATCACCATCCGCGACCCTAACGCTTAGGTTCAAACCCTCAAAACCGAAGCTATTTGTTTCGGCCATGAAACCCAAACTCCGAAATAGACTCCTAAATCTGATTTTTGTAATGGGGACCTTGAGCCCATGATATATGGATCATTTTGAGCCAAACTGCGTCAGTTTTTATGATGAAATGAGGTTACACGATCGAGTTGCAGTCCTCTACGATAATGGGACTGAACCGAGCAATTAAGCCTTGATGTAGACACCAACTGAATGCCAAACTAGTCCTAGGATTCCCAGAAGTGCCTTAGAGTGAAAACAGAATAAAAAAAACAACTCGAGAAGCTACGAAATTGAGAAAATCCGAACCTGTAACTAGGGCTACAGTACTTGACATGATGAAGACGACGACAAGTCGATTGAGTCGACTCGTCCAACACGTCCAGACCCACTGAATTGACTCAACCACGTGTCAAGCTGCGGGCAAGCCACCGCATGCTTGAAACTGTGTCGTTTTGAGGTTAACTGTTTTGTTTTAAAATTAAAATCTGACTGTTTGGTAACACAGTTAACAAATTAAAATTTGATTTGGGGCATAACCTAAATACGAATAAGGGCCAATTGGGAATAAGGGGGATATCTTATCCCGATTTTCTGAAGGACAGTGAACCGGTTGGTTCACAGTGTTTTGGACCGGTTCAGATTCTTGAACCCTAAAACCGTTTGGTCTAAACCCCTAGTTAATGAAATTAGTTTTGAACCACTGAAACTTTTTGATATTACGGTTTGACCCCAACTGTTTAATAGAATTGTACAGTGGCCCAGATTTTTGAAAAAATTGTGCATTTAAGCCCCTGGAAAAAAATAATTAAATAATAAAATAATTATTTTATTAAATAGGTAAAATTATTATTTTACCCCTAGACATTAAATACGCCAAACAGAGTCCAAGTAAATTAAATAAATAGTGTATTTTCACTATTTCAGGCATTCCGGACTCAATGGCGGAGTCCGATTTGGGAAATTCGGTACCGAAAAATACAGACCTGTAAGTGGTAAATGACTGTACTGCCCCTGATGATACCTAGGCCCAAATAAAAATAAAAGACAGTCTATTTTGACTATGTTGGGCATTCTGGACTCAATGGTGAGGTCCATTTAATGAACCGAGGTCCCGAAAATTTAGCTATGGCATGTGAAATTACCAAAATGCCTTTGATGTCTAAATGAAGTCCGATTAGGACAAAATTGATACCAATAGAAGCTCAAATGCTTGTGGACTCACATATAGGGTTAAATGACGAATCGGAGTCAGAATCTTACGAAACGTAAAATGACCAAAATACACTTGAGTACAGTAAGTGCAAAGTAGAGGTCGAATAAAGGTCAATCTGATCTAGTAAATTATCACAAGCATAATTATGAAAATCGAAGGGCTAAATATGACTCCGGAATGGTCAACGTATAAAACCAAAAATGACCGGTGTGTCCCGATAATCAAAAGCAGATATCAAATGAAGTCCAAAAAGACTCAAAAATTTATATATACGATATGTGGACTATTTTGGGGACCATGACAGGGTCCGGGGCAAGAATGACAAAATTATCATTTTGCCCCTGAGGGCAATTAAGTGCTTAATCGATAACGACTGGAGTCGAAACGGCTTAAAATATTATTCGGACAACTGCTAAGCCTATATAAGGAATTTAATAACATAAGTTGAAACCCAGTGAGTGGGTAATAGGCCAATGAACTTAATTAGGCCATCTGATAGGCTCCTAAGATGATGAATAAGACATGAATGAATGAATTCTGATCTGTTTGTAATTAATGATGATTATTCAGGCTATGCAAGAATATGCCTGAAGTATCTGGAGATCATCAGAGTATTTGTAAATGGAGAATATGACACTAAGAAACCGAGGTAAGTAAATCTGAACTTTGTTGTGTGGTTATTCCCAGCCAGTCACATTCATTTCTATATGCTGCCAAATTTGTACTCTATCACTACCTGATGTACTTGATTTGAGCCAATCGACTTGTGGTTATCGGTTATGCCTGATCTTTGGATTTGACTTGCTTGCTTACATCGTTCTGAGATTGATCATTGATATTTGAGCATCATTGCACTATCACACCATGACCTAGTCTTGAGATATATCTTGTTGATAGAAATCTTGTTATTCCACACACTTTGTGTTTTGTTGATTGTGATATCAGTTGCTTTGTACGGTTGTCCAGTCTGTGTGAAATTTTATTGGTCATGATATTTGGTATGTACCCGGGGTTGTGCTCAGTCACAATGGCCCATTTATTCACAGATTGCGTGGGGGAAAGATCATTTGGGGTCTTGTATGTCCTTCAGGACTTGTAGAGAAAAGAGCTCTAACGCTTTTCAGAGAACCCGAGGAATTGTGGCGGATCTGAGCATGCGTTTTAGTGGGGTATGCCGGGCCCTAGGTGATTCACGCATATCTGGGTTATTAGAACTCGATGATGATTTATTCTTGTAATCGTTGAATGATCATATTCTATGCCCTGTGAATGATCATACTATTGTAATCATGTTATACTTTACTTGATGATCATGTATCCTTGGTACTCGTTGAATGATCATATTCTATGCAAGTATGTCATACTCTTGATTGACTATCGTAATTGTTGTGGCAGCAGATTTTCATGATTGGCTACATCCCGGTTGTTGGATTCATTGTTACTACCTTCTTATATCTTATTTCGGGATAAGGCTTTTGGACCCTCGGGTCATTGTTATGCATCTTGGTGACTGGCTATGTATTTCTTGTTGCTCATTTGGCTATTGGTTATATGTTATTCCTTTCTCCTATTATCCTTGTGAACTAACCTTGACCCATGGCAAAGCTAGGAATTTACTTACTGAGCTTGTTTAAGCTCATTCCATTTATCTAACATTTTTCAGGTGACATTATGTGGGATGAAGTGCAATGAGACAACTAGTGGAACTAGTGATGCACGATGAACGAAACTGACGAGATGAACTCCAAGTCAAGTTGAATACGTACTTTGTAAGGTTAAGTTCACAATTTTATTATAACATTACATCATTAGTGATGAGGTTAGCCTAGTATGTCAGAGCATTGTGATTAAGTGGTACTTGGAGATATTCTGATTGTTGATCATTGAAGATGAGTATAATTAGCTGAACTGAATTGGTGTAACTTCTGCTTAAGTAATTCATTGATATAGAATGGATGCATTGGAGCATGTACATTGATACTTTAGAGAAAATTGGTGACTGATTCTAGACATGCTCTGATGTGTTTGGATGAGTTGCATCTTTAATTTAAAAAGGTTTTAATTTCCGCTGCTTTGACCCTACATTTAGAATGCAATTCATTGTAAAGTTCAGAAGTTGCCTTTGGTTGGTCGCATTGTCGGTGGGGAAAACTGACAAGGTGGCCAACTAGCATCACGTACTCGGGATCTGCGTAAGGTGGGTTTCGGGTCGTGACAAGTTACTAATCTGTCGTGGAAATCAATCAAATTACCAAACTAAACTACTAGTATAGTAGAGAAGTAAGGGTCGAACCCACAAAGACTGTTAATTGTTTAAAAACTAAAGTTGAGATTAATTTTAATTGAAATTAACAAAGATTGATTGTTGTTGATTTTCTTCTAAAATTAAATGAGAATTATAATTAAAATAAATATTCAGCTAAATTAATGATAAATCGAATTAAAAGAGGATTCCTAGGGTGTTGAATCCACCACTAATCTTGTAACTAGCTTCAATTGTATTAATTCTTGGGCCATTAAATTTGGATGTAAAAGATGTATTTTGGCTACAAACCTCAATACAATCATCAAGAAAATCACGCACCAAAACCCTAAGCACGAATCATCTTTGGTCAACACAAATTGTCTACGCTAATTCTAAGGTCATAGTCACAATTTGTTTTTCCTGAGTTATGACTCGTCCTACGGTTTTGATGTATGTACACATATTACTATTGTATAACCACATAAACAAAATCACAGAAATTGATTATGTGAAACTGAATAATACGATCAATGCTTTAATAAAATCCTAATGTTATACAATCAACATCCAAGAGTAATTAACCCAAAAATAAAATACAAAAAAGCAATATTACTTGACTAGGGTTTCATCTAAACCCTAGGAATGAGAGAACTTAGCCCATGATAGTGGAAGAGAACACCATAGCCATGAAATTCTTCATCCTCTTCTTTTGAGTCGTCTCCCTCTTTCTTCTTCTCGCCTCTAGATCTCCAAGACGGTCTCCTCCTCTTTCCAAAACCCTAGTTCACAATAATATCCCCTTTTTTTCAAAATTTCCCCCACAAAATAAGAATTCAGGAAAAAATAATAAAATTCCGTAATTAGACATTAGGGGCCCAAAAGGGGAGTCTAAAGTGCTCCAAAATAGAGCCTATAATGCTAAAATGGGCCCTAGTCCACCAACATATCGACCAAGCCTCTCTTCTAACCCAAAATCACTTATTTTTCACTTCTTTTAGCACTTCAAAGCCCAATATTTTCGTTTTGCTCCAAATCCACCACCAAATCATCAACTTTGTCAAGCTTTCGCTGCAAAAAGATAAAATAAGAATTAACTAGCAAATGCATATAGATTGGAGAAATTAAAATAATAAAAGTGCAAGACTATCTAGGGTTAACAGAATAAATATGCACTTTTTAACCAGTTATCAGTTACATTTGGAATTTTTGGGTTTGTAAAACTATATAAACTTAGTATTATAAATGAATGAATGAATGAAAATTTTATCAAGTCTTCCGCTGTTAATTAGATTTCTTATTGCATGTTAAATAACTCACATATAAATGTTAAGTTAAAGTAAAAAGGAAAAATTCGGTTCGACATTTGGGTTGGATCTGTGTCGCGATACCAGATTCGCACAGGGTGGGTTCCGGGTCGTGACACATGGAATACGATTCACTTTCAAGATGCCTTGGTGGTGAAATGGTAGACACGCGCGACTCAAAATCTCATGCTAAAGAGTATGGAGGTTTGAGTCCTCTTCAAGGCATAATATTGAGAATATTTATTGAATTGGGATAAGTTTGGTAGCGGATCACGAAATCTTGGTGATCTTCTCTATCTAATTAATGGGGAGTCGGCTTTAAAATTGTCCGCCCTATACCCACCCCCGACGAATCACACAAAGGTAGATTATAAACATCTGGTAAAATGCCCCCCATAACCCTCCAGATAAAGTGCATTACATAATTTGTTTTAGGGATTGGCGACTTACCCATTCAATCACTTTGGCACTAGACGTTCCCAAAATAGGTACTATCAGGTCGGGTGAATTTAATAATAGATGTTGGTTGGCATTCCAGCCTTCCTTCTCCTTTCAGGGCCTATCCGAAAGAGAATCCAGTACTTTTTGGTCGTGAATATCTAAATTGGTTGTTCATTGTTCAATAATTCTTGTTTAGGTTGTTCATACCATTCATACATAGTGTTTTGATCTAAGATTTCAATTCTTCCATATTTCAATAATAACATACTATTCCATGGAGCTAAGGTCCAAAATATGGAAGAAACAAGTGTTTCCACGGCTTTACCACCCAGTCAATTCTGTTCCACTTGATCCCTCTTTCATGGCCACATATCTTTCCGGTTAAGGAATGGAAAATCTTTCTCCTGTTACATGAATCCAATTTTCATTCCATCCAGGAAAAGCCATCTTTTTTCTCAACAATGTCTTTGTCATTTGATCCAATAGCATTCCGTTAGATAGGAACAGATTTGATAAATACTGATAACTCTCGGATAGAGTATTAGAACGGAAAGATCCATTAGATAATGAATTATTGGTTCTAAGCCATCTCTGGCGATTAATCAACAATTCGAAGTGCTTTTCTTGCGTATTCTTGATAAACCAGCGTTTATATATAGATGTAGGAGGATCTGTTTGGGAAGTAAGAAGCCCCTTTGACATCTCTTCATCTGCAAATAATTCTCGATGTGAAAACACAGAGACAAAGGGCTGATCTTTGAATAGGAAAAAGAGTGGATCTGCAGGGTCCCAAATGAATTGGCTTATTCGAAAAAGGCCTTGTTCTTTGGAAGATCTATCTCGTGTCTGGTACTGCATGGTTCCACTCTGCAAGAACTCCGAATCATTCTCTTGAAGCTCATCCTGTTCATCATAAATGATCCGCTTGCCCCGAAATGACCTGGACCCATAGGGAAATCCCAATTCATTGGGCCTTTCGATACAATCAAATAGAAAGCCCCAAGGGCGCCATATTCTAGGAGCCCAAACTATGTGATTGAATAAACCAGTCCAAGTTAAATATCTCTGAGACTTAAAAACCGTCGAACTATGTATATTTTCTGGATGTTTCTGAACCTGGATCAGATCCAAAACGAACTACAGAAAATGATAGTTCACTCATGCAATGGTACTGCAGTAAAGACCCAAGGAATAACTTGCACCATTAGCTGCCGCTTCTTGGCAAGATTCTCAAACACCTGGTTGACATCAGCAGATGTGATTGTCTTTGACGAGTCCAAGGACTCCTGAAGAGCAATTATAAATGAGCTCAATAAACTTATTATCAAAATTCTAATGACAAAAAATAATTTAAGCCTTTCCTTTGCACCTTTCCCCAATATAAAAGCAAAGCCGGTGACACTAATCAAGCCATTAAACTTTCAAATACCAAGGACATACCAGGAAAGCCTGAAACTCATGTTCTTCAAGTCAGCAGTGCCGTTCAGAATCTCCATTTTCTCTACATGGCCAAGTTTATTGAGAAAATTTAACTCAACACCCTCTTGTCGCTGCAATTTTTCGTCCCTCTTCTGCTTTGCCATTTTCTCGTCTTCCACAATTGAGTCCTCCCTGTCAAGCAAAAAACACAATTCTCTTCTGCTTGTAGAAATCAGCACATTTTTCACATCTACAGAGGATGTCTCTCCAGTTTTCAGAAAGGAACGCTGGTTTACTCTTTCCTAAGACAGGCAGAGGTACAACCAGATTAACTACATGGAGACATGTGCCACTTGGAGCAGCACATTGGATGACCAACTTACTAGCGGAAGCAAGTAGAGAGTGCAATCTCAAAAAAGTAGGAATTAGCCTAAATTAATTCTTTGGAAGAAGATGAAAAAATATCAATTGATAAGTCATTCCAAACACCTCCTATATTATTATTTCTGTCAAAATCATAAGATTTAATCTAGACTTCCTACTGTTTTTTTGGCACAAAGAACATTCGCTTGACAGGAAAAAGATAATTCACTAAAGTGCACACAATGAAGGCTGCAGAGAAATAGGTTTCACCTCCTTTTAAGCCAATTGTAATTTGGGAAACCTGGGGATCAGCATTTCTAGGGTTGTAAAACGGACTGGTTCCACTTTGCAAAGACATAAAATAAACTGCCACAACTGCACTGAAAATCTTTCTGTGTCATGATTAAAAAGGATGAAGAACATTAAATCTCTGTTCTTATTATAAAAAAAATAAACACATATAAAATCATTGTAACACCTAGGAACTATATTAATAATTTTCATGTGCTCACTTTAGAATTGTGTAGTGAGTTTTTATGTGTTGTCTCTGGACTATAAGGGCCAAACCAGGGTGAACCTTTTAGCTATTTTTGTTTTCATTTTCAAAAAGAACTTCCATTTGTGGAACAGAAAAAATGACCAGCAAAAGCAAATGGTTACACATTGCTGTCGATGCATTTTGGGATGTATTAGCATAAACAGCTCATTTTTCAAAGAGTTATTAAAGTCTCAGATCCTTTTTTGAGGAGAATGCCACATGATCTCCAAGCTTACCACACTTCAGTTCTCGAACTTTATTTACTTTCTCCAATTCTCCAAAATGTGCATTTTGGGACAACACTAAATACATGACAATCAATTCTCATATGATAGGCTACGAAACACCAATCAGGGAATAAAATATAGATAAACATGATATATCGCAATCATACATCGATATTGCAATTTTTTTGAAGTCTTGAAAATTTTTAATAAGATTTTTGGATATGTTAATAGAAATCCTAATGCACAAACTTTGAATTGAAATATTACAAATAAATTGTATATTTAACAAGTTCGTGGTGTGTAGGGTATGGAAAAATGCACTGTTACTGAGAATAGAAATAGTACTAATCTTTGCAATATCATAAAATGTAAACAGTGTTATTAAAATTGGCCCGGCCGGTGGGTCAACCCGGTTCACCGGTGAACCGAAGACTAGATCGGTCCGGTTTTTTATTTGGGCCATTTAAGGATGTGAACCAGTAAAAATCGGTTAACCCGACCGATTTTATGGTTGATTCAATGAACCGGACAAGTTTGTGTGAACCTAGTGAATCGTAAACAATTACAAAAAAATGACTTAATAAACAAAATTTTGAGTGATTTATCCACATAAATAATATTAGAATATCTGAAAATATATTTAATATATTTATTAGGTGTTTTTACTTTTTATTATCATGTTTATGTAACATTTAACTTGAATTTTGATAACAAATTTGGTACTTGTACTATAATGTAGTAATTGAAATAAGGAATGACAATATAGGAATTCATATAATATTAGAAATTTTTTGTTCCTTATTAATTTATTAGGTATGATAATATAATAACTTGTGACATTCATATTTTATTATTTATTTATTGTAATTTACTTTAAGATATACTTTAAAATATATTTTTAATTTTTCAAAAGATTTTTTTAATATTTTAATAATATGACCGATCTTACTGGTTGAACCAGTGAGTGACCCATTGACCTGGTCACTTTACTGCTGGGTTTAATAACTATAAATTTAACTATATTAATATCAAATAAAGGCAATGTCTGTGCATAAATATATATATATATATATATATATATATATAAAATGCAAAACGGAAACGCGAAAGGAGAATCGAATATATCGAGTTCCTTAAAAACTAAGTAGACATGGAGACTCCTCACCCAACAAGAAATTTTTTTCTAAAATTCTTAATTAAGTATTATTAATAGAAAAAAGTTAACTATAAAAACCTATTACATCATATTTATAGAGTTAGAACACCTACTATTTTGATTAGGAAACTATAACTACCATTGTTATCCTAATCCTAATATATTAAAGACTACTAATTCGAATAGGAAACTAGGGGTACAAGTCGATCCGGTAAACTCGAGCCCGGCCAGAGAAATTACAGGCTTAGGGCAAAAATATATGAGACCCAAGTCCGGCCTAAACCCGAATTTAAATTGGGACGGGCTTGGGTAAGGACGTTGAGTACCTAAGCCCAACCCGAGCCCGAATTGCCACTACTTAAAACTATATATTTTATACCTTAATTAATATGAACCGTTATATTTTAAACATGTAAATAATATTGACCGTTCATTCCAATAATATTTCAAACATGATATATTTATTTTATTATCTAAATAAATTGACTTTTTAAATCTACTTTTATTAGAAATCTTTGCCTTTTATCTTTAAAATATGCACGAAACCCGAATCCTGAGCTTGAAAAAAATCTGAATATTTCGATACTCGAAAAAAACCTGATACTAGATAATTTTTGTCAAGTTTGGACTCGGATTTAATAACTAGTATCTCGGATTGGGCCTGGCCAAAGCTCAAGCTCAAGCTCAAGCTCAAGCTCAAGCTCAGCCTGGCCGAACCCGACCAAGTTGCAAGTGAGATGGACTTCTGAGGCATATTAAAGCTCGGTTTGAATTTCGAGACAGTTTGTCTAAATTCAGTCTTGAGCTCAACATTAAGCCCAAACTACTCAGGCTAAACCCAATCCAATTTCAATTTCATTTGTATTGAGTTCACTCTAATTATCCGAAGAATTCAGGTGACCAATGGTATAATTAAAGTCGATTCTGAAATTTTCTATCCAAACCTATAATATATACTCTGAGCTCATTTTCAATTCAAGTTCTGTTTAGGTTACCTTCTAACTCTAATTAAGATTGAGGTTGTATCTAGGAATTGCAACGGGGCGGGTTCGGGATGAGGTGACCCTTCCCCGACCCGACCCCGATCCCGTTTATATTTTCTTCTCCCGACCCCGCCCAGCCCCGTCCCGTTCCGTTTAAATTATACCCCGACCCCGCCCCGCCCGCCCTGCCCCATTTAAAGCCTACCCCAACCCTGTCCCGCCCCGAACCCCGTTATATATATTTTTTAAATTAAAACTTTTATTTTAATAAATATATAAATTTATTTTTTCAAAATAAATAATATAAAAAATATATATAAGTGTAATATAAAAAACCTTAAAATTAATTTTATATAAGGTTATTTATTGATAAATATAATATATATAAAAAAAATTAAAAAACTTAATATATAAACGGGGCGGGGTGACCATTCCCCTGACCCCGCCCCAAACCCGATGGGGTTTTTAAAATCCCCGCCCCGACCCCGTTTATGAGCATCCCATACCCTGCCCCATTAGGGGCGGGGCAAATTGCCACCCCTAGTTGTATCCGAATTATAAAAGTATTTATTTTTTATATAATTAGTGTGAATTTGATTTTCCTCCTCATTGTTGTATCAAAAATAAAAAAAATAAAAACTTGTAACACTACTTTGCATTAAGGGTAGCCATGGATTAGGCCCGAGTTTGACCTCGCCAAACTCCCACTTTATGGAGAGTTGAAATCATTATCTCTCTTCTATAATAAAAAGGCACGAGATAGCACTCGACCATTAAAAATTACAGTCACACATTGGAGCATTCAATAACATTCAGAATCATTGTGCAAAATATGCACAAAATGACAAGATATACAAGTTTGGTAATCAATGCCACCTCTAGCATAAGGCGAGTAAAGCAATTGCTTTAAGCCTCACGTACAATAAAGACTCCAATTTTTTTGTATATCTATGGTGCAATTATATTAAAAGTAGAAATATAAGGTGCATAAAACTCTAAACCTTATAAAAGAAAAAAATACTCCATATTCCATAAATATCAAAATCAACGAAAAAATTGACCAAATTTATCTATTTTTTATAATATATTGTCTATTATACTATACTAACATATGTATGCTAATGGATATATGAAAAGTAGAGGTTAATTTTTTTGGATAACTAGAGTTATGATTTAATTGAAATAGAAATTCCTAAATAGATAAGAAAATAAAAATATAATTAAATAAAAGGTGAATAAAAAAATAAAAATGGTAGACATATGGAGATAAAGTTTAGGAAACAAAAAATTTAATAAATAAAAGAAATTTTATACTTTTAAAAAATAAATTTTTATAAACACAAAACTAGTGCTTAATTTACTTGCAGAAAAAAGAATTAATTTATACGAGTATTTATTTCGCTTTAAGTCTCATATTCTCTTAAACTGGCCGTATTAACAATACGGCATTTTGCAGTTCAGCATAACAATTGCATCCCAAGGCCGGACATAGCATTTTTTTTTTGGGGGGGGGGGGGGGTGGCAAATTTTTAAATAGGTTGTCTTTTTTATACATTCTACAAAGGAAAATTGAGGGGCTAAAAATATTTTGAAGAAAATTTTAGGGCATAATTTTTTTGTTTTCAAGTTGGGGTGGGGAATTTTAAGGAAAAAAAAAATTACTCTTAACATTGAAGGGAAATTTACTTGTTTTTTTAAGAAAAAAATTGGAAGGGAAATTTCTTATAGGGAGGATTTGTATTTTCTTTTTTTTTTTTTTTTGCAAAAATGGGAGGGGGGCCAATAGCTCCCCTAAGTCTTTATATAGTTCGGTGCTTGACATGACATTAAATAAAATAAATAATAAATAATTATTATATAACATTCATAATGCCACTTACCAAAAACATCTTACCAAGTGCTTAAAAAAAAAAAAAATTGACTCGATTTTTATCTTTTAATTTTGGCATGTTTCGTTGTATTTTTTGATTTTTTAATTGAGTTCGGATTAGCATTAGTAGTCTTAGATTATTATGAGTAGTTTTTTCATCTTACAAGTACAAGAAATTTGTAATTTCATAATTATATTAGTAGAAGAAGTTAACATCATATTCAGATTAGTAGTATTCTTAGTCTATAAATATGATATAAAATAATAATTATTCTTCGACTTATAAATAATTTTTCAATTTCAAAATTAGAGAGTGTCCCCTTTGGGTGAGGAGTTAATATTGTATTTTTTCAATTTCAATTTTAAAAATTTTAATATTGTATTTTTTACCTCTAATTTTGTTAGAATGTTTTAACAAAATAGGACTTGGTTTCTCTAAATTATTTTATATATTCATATAATTTTTTTTAAATTTTAATGTCTTCAATCTGATCTTTCTCTAACTAAAATTTTTGGATCCGTCACTAAAAGAGAGGCGAGTGAGAGAGATCTCCTTGTTCAGATTCTTACTATATATGAGTAGAGAATATCGCATATTTTGTTTGGGATCTTTTAGATCGAAGAGTTTTAATATATGAATTTATATTCAGATATAATCTGTCGTGTGAATGAGTTATCTAAAATTTTTTGAAAAAAGAAAAATATTTTTTTTTATCTTCTTAAAACTAAGACAAATTATAATTAACCCTCCTACAAGAGTGTCTTCGTCCCAATCGGCAAACAAACATGGCTAGCATACAACAGAAGTACCTCACTAAGAAGCAATTTTATTATTTGCTCTGTGAGGTTGATTAGCATTTTAATGATGGGATTTATTTTGCTGCGATTGCAATTGTTGTCAATGCTGATCGATATAGTTATGTTTAGTAATATTAAGAGTAAGTTGACAATTTTGTCTCTGGAACAAAGTCATTCTTTTATTAATTTGAAGATATGTATGCATGTATATGTGTGTGTGTGTGTGTGTGTGTGTGTATATATATATATATATATATATATATATAAAAGTAAAACTGGCTTGACTTGTTTGTTGCTATTTATTCTTTTTCTTTTCCTTTGCTTTTTTCCATTGAATGTTTTGATAAATTGATTGGCCCAAGCTACATCAGTCATTGAATTTGCTTAGCACGCTGCACCGCATGGCAAGAAATTTAACATGAAAGTTGTCAAGGGGCATGTTTGGATTCATAGACTTATTCCAAACTTGCTTTTAAAATGTTTATTTACGGTTTAATTTGCATTTGGAGATTTTTTATTATTTTTTGGTATTGCACCTCCAAACACGTCCTTTTCCCAAAATTTCTTGGTATTTTTGTTTCTTCTTGTGAGTTTGAATACAAATTCCTAATAAAGATAGGAATAGCCTGTTGGAAGCCCACAAGAGTCAAGAGGTTAAAAAGTCTCCTGCACTTCAATCAACTCACACGGTTTTATAAAAATAAATAAGAATGAGTTATTATTATTATTTGATTTTATTATTAAAATTAAGAATTATTTGAAAATTCTTTAAATTAGATCGAAGTCAAAATTATTCCCTTTAAATTATCTGATTTTTAAGAAAATAACTCCTTTTTAATATGATTTTTTTTAGATTTTAATATTTTTTAAGACCAGACATGAACTAATATACTGTTAAAAGATACTTACTAAAAAATTAAAAATTTAAAACTAGTTTATCTGTATTTTACAGAACCGACTCTAACCTTTTTCAAACAGGCTCAAACCTTCAACTTAACCCATAATTTTAAGTAAATTGATTCATCTGAGATGAAAATTTTCAAAAGATACTCTGATTTGCATCATTTGTATGAAAAAAAAAAAACTACCCATCATTTAAAAATATTATTTTAGTACTTAACAGTTACAACTTCAAATATATGTTAAAGTAACTTCAAATTTTTAATGAAAATGAGTTGATTGTCAAGTTGGGAATATAATTACTAAGAATGGTGTATATAAGATGGACAAGTAAATTTAAATCATGAAATATTCGACGATGAGTGGCATGGTATGTAAGAAACGGGGGCCGCGTCTTCTTCACCTGCCCTGTTTTAACTGGTTGAAGGTGGCACAAACTGGACACAGCTGGCATTAGAAACTTAACATCTTCAAACTTCAATATTTTCCTCACCACACACTTCCAATTTCTTATCATAATCAGACGACATCCATGACGAAATCGTTTTTAGCATGAACGCCATTTCTTATTTTCAATGATGACACAACATGAAGTACTAATATCTCTTACCCTCCACAAAAAAAAAAAAAATATATATATATATATAATAAATTAGACTGATCTTTTTCTAATATGGCTAAGAAACTTTTTACTTGATTATCACACAACGTGACTGATTATTATTTCACGGGTCGTGGGAGGATGTAGAAATGGCAATAGGGCGGGTGACTCTTCCCTAACTCCGACCCCATTTATATTCTTTATCTCTTACTCTGTTTCGTCCGGTTCAGAGGTTTATCCCGACCTCGATCCCGACTCTAACTTAGTTTATATTCTCCTGACTTTATTCCCTTCCGCTCCAAACCCCGATATATATTTTTTTAGGTAAGTTAAAACTTTTATTTTAATAGCTAAATTAATTTTTTTTGTCAAAATAATTAATACAAGGAAAAAATATATAAGTGTCATATGAAAAACCTTAAAATTAATTTTATATAATATTATTTATTGTTACATATAGTGTATATATGAATAAATAAAAAAATTTAATATATAAATGAGACGGGGTCGAGACGGGGTGACTATTTCTCGAACCCGATGTGATTTTAAAAGTCACATCCCAACTCTACCTTCATCATATTTAGGAACGCTCCATACCCACTCTAAGCAAGACAGGACGGACGGATCTTGACAAAACAAGACAAATTGTCATCCATAGTAGAATGACTCGATTTTTGGATTTGTTTCTTCAAATTCAGAGTTGGAGCCCTTCATGATTTATCCGGTGTGCTTGGAATGTGGTATTTGCACACATTTGAAAAGTTACAAATCTTTTAATTGCGAACTGCATACTATCCGATTAAAAAGAAGGGGAAAAAAAAAAGAAAAAGAAAAATTATGAATTATTGTCATTTTATCATTTAATATGGGCCTTTCACAGCATCCTTGGATTAAAACAGCAATTAAAGAATCACAGCTAGATAAATCCAAAAAATTAATCTAGAAAATACTGAAAATCGCATTGCATGGTTTTGAAAGAAAGGGGGCCGCGTCTTCTTCACCTGCCCGTTTTAACTGGTTGAAGGTGGCACAAACTGGACACGGCTGCCATTAGAAACTTAAAACACGTCTTCAAACTTCAATATTTTCCTCACCACACTCTTCCAATTTCTTATCATAATCAGACGACATCCATGACGAAATCGTTTTTAGCATGAACGCCATTTCTTATTTACAATGATGACACAACATGAAGTACTAGTATCTCTTACACTCCACAAATATATATATATATATATATATAATAAATAAATTAAACTGATCTTTTTTTGAAATTTTTAATAATTATAGATATTTTCTCAAGTCTCTTAAATAATACTGATATTTTTTTTTATTAACAAATTATAAATATCTATTTTTTCATCTTTTTTTTTTTCAAAATAACAAAATTATCTCTTTTATTATTATTATTATTATTTTGCATTTCTTTTAAGATTTTGGCAAACTCTTTTCCATTTTTTTTAATTTTAAAATAATTATTAATTTAAATTTTCTTTGACTAAAAAAAATTAGTTATCTATTTTAAATTTTTTTTATATAAAATAAAAAAATCTTTAAAAAAAGTTAAAAAAATGTAAATAAAATAAATTAAAATAAATAGACATTTTTATTATTTTTAAATAAATTTGAACAGAAGAAGATATGTTTGTAATTCAGTCAGTAAATGAAAGATTTTTGTAACTAACAGAAATTTAAAAGAAAGTTAAGATAATTTACCTATATATATATATATATATAATCAAATTGAGGTCTTACCATTTCCACTTTGGCAGGCCACACTCACCATGAGCAGGCCACCACACCACCAACACTCCCCATTAAAATTAGGAGGGGGAGAAAACAAATTTTGCACTATTAGCCAATCTGAAATCTAAGATCAATTAGATTTACAGGTTCCTTTAGCGCTGGAAATGGGAATAATATTTGATAACAAGTGTCTGTTGGCACTCGTCTTGTCAAATATTATTACAAAAGCATTTCTCCATTTGAAATTACAAAAACTTCTAACTTCTTTCTCTCTCTAAAGAATTGGATGTATCTTTCTAGCTTTGTTCATGTTAACTTTAAACTTGAGTAAGAAAAACCCACATAAGTTTTGTGGAGTTTTTGAAACTTCTATTGTTTCACATAGATGAGAAAGAGTAGGTGTGTTGTATTTATATGGAATTATGATGAACCACAATTGACTTGATCCATTGGAAAATCAACCACAATTTGACAAGCCGCCACCGCTACCACCATGAAATCGGCACCAGCAACGACCGCTACTTGTGTGGCCACCGTCAAGCCTGAAGCATCACAATCAACGACCGCAAACTCTTTTTTTTTTGTTTTTACTCAAATGGATCTTTTTTGGCTATAACAAATACAAACAGAGATCAAAACACATAAAACAGTCGATCAGAACCTAAATAATTTGACTCTTATCATTTATATATGCAATTTTTTTGACAAGCCTGCATCATATATTACACACACACACACACACACACACACACACACACATATATATATATACGTATGTATATGTGTGTGTATGTCTGTCTTTAATTATACGTACACATGCATAATGAGAAATATATATATCTATATGTATATATATGTTATATTATCGTTCTCTTTGTAGCTATCGCACCTATAGGAATTTGCTAAGCATTATGAGCAACCTTGGTTCGCCCCTTTAATACCATCGAGTCATCGAGCTCATCGTCACTTAGTTCCTCCAAATTGTTAATTGCTTTATGTTGCTGGGTGATTTGTTTCTGCTTTTTAGATTTTTTGGTCAAATGTCCCCGTCTTGATCGTGTTGACCCACGTAATATAGATACAAATTATTATGCATTGCATTACATTTGCATACATAAATTATAAACAATTAATTTAATATAATATATATATATAAGATAATATAACAATTAACAAGATACATAACATCATCTATCACCAAAAAGTATAGTTGAACAGCAAAAACGTTGAGAATACTATTCAAACGTTTTGAGTTCGAGTTCGAATTGATTCTATGTTGATAGTTGACAGTTAAAACATAAAGAATATATCTGACTGTCACAAAAAAAAAAAAATATTTAGTCTGATAAAAATAAGTTGACCCAAAATATTTCTTTATCGATTCATCAAATCAAAAATAAAAAATTACATAACAAAATTAGGCCGTGCAACACACGCGTTTATCGATTCATATCAAGTCACAGATATTCCTCTTCTAGAACTAACAAAAGTGGTTCTCAATATTTTTAAAGGTGAATTAATATAAAATATAACGTATTAATTGGGGCCCACTTTGTTTTTTAAAACATATAAAATCACACACATACCCTTTCTCTCCCAGTTAGGTATTTATTTTTCCCTCTTGTATGACTGAGTAAAATATGTACTAATATGCAATATATAAACAAAATTGTTCTAATGTTTCAACACGGCGCTGACTTGATACAATGCTTAATAAAAATGGTGTGGAAGGCAGAAAGGTGACTAATATTGTTGTGTACACAGCCTTAAACTTCAAATTAGTGTTTAAATTCTAAACAATCTTCCACATCTGATATGACATAATTTAACTAATGAAATGAATTTTTTAAGATCTGATAATGAAGTTATAAGTCAAGAAAGCATAGGGATTGCAAAACCCTCTGTTTGGCAGTAAACCTAGTTATATTCTTCCTTTCTTTGAATAAAATTTCTTCCCTTTCATTGGAAAATAAAAAAAAATAAAAAGAAAAAAGAAAAAGAAAAAGAATTAGTCATCATCATTTACCAATTCATGAACAAGAGAGTAAGATATTTACAAGACCTAGTTTGAAGGAATTTTAGAATAATAGAAAAGTCATCAGTTCATTCTTAAGTTAATATATCAGTAGACCTAGTTTTCTTAGGTCTGTTTTTGATATTTATTATTCATATTGTTTTACCGTGAATGATGAAACGGATCAAATTCATCTCATATATTATTGAAAAATTAAAAAAATAAAAATCTATTTACACATATTTAAAAAGTTAAAAGACTATTAATTTAATTAGAAAATCACTTAATCTTATACTGTACTAATCCAAATAAAAAAAATTCAAAAAAAATATATAGAAACATTTCAAAAATTTTAAATCCATGCATCGTACATATTTTGAGTCGCATCTGGAAAGTCAAAGTTCACTATTTCACTTGTTTTACATCAATAGAAATTAGTAGTTTAATATTTCAAGTAATTGTTTACTAGTTCTATAAATATAATGTAATAAATTTTTATTATTCAGTTTTTATTAATAATATACAGTTTCAAAGTTTAAAAAATTATTCTTTTGTTAAGGTCAATAATCTCTGTAGTTGATTAACTTTAAGGAATTTGGTATAATCAATTCTTTTATGTTTTGTGCTACGTAAAAAAAAAACCCTTTTATAAGAAGTTTTGAGCGAAACGCTCAAACCTATCCTCCACCCACATGGTCAAACGGGGCTATAATCAGTTTATCACAAATCAAATATAATTAAGGGTTTTAATTAAAATGGAGAGTAGGTAAAATAGATAACCAAAATTTTAGTTAAAATTTAGTCACATTTACAACTCGTTTGGATGGAGAGAAAAAAAAAAGTTTAAGGTGAATAGATAGTTAAATCTCTTGTTTAAAAGTTTTTACCAGAAAAAAAAAAAAAAAGAATAAGAGAGCATAAGAGAAAAAGTTTGAAGGTTTTAGCTCAATTCTCTAATCTCTTCAAAAGTGAAGAAATTTTGGAAAGAGAATAAAGTGTTTAAATAATTTTTTAAGAAATATTAAAAAAATTTGAACATAAAGAAAAGTATAATTGTTAAATAATTTTTTATATATTTTTTTCTTTTATCTCATTATTAATTATTCAAATAAGAAATAATAATATTCTTTTATTTTCTCTCCTTAAATTATTAAATAAAATAAAAATAAACAATTTTTTTTCTTTTCTCTCCTATTTTAAACTATTTTCTCTCTCTCTTTTTCCCCAAAACTTGGAAACCAACCGTTAGACGTAGAGTGTTGGAAATGCTCTTAGCAACATATGATATCAAACGGTTGTGGTTAGAATAATTTCACAGATCAGAGGGAAATGAGTGGGCCTGAAATGCAGCGCAAAGGACAAAATCAGCGTACGAAACACTAGCCGCGTGCATTTGATCAAAATCATCATTTTTTTATAGACGGGATTTGTGGTGTACAAAGCCGCTGACTAACCAATGTTATTATTCGGGCAAGTCTATGCAAGCAAGCCCAACGACCAAGAACAAACTCTGAAGTCGCAATCGTCCTTTAGTTTACAACGCCGGTGTCGTGCCGGGAACCCGTGCATTGTCCTAAATTACCAAAACACCCTTTCTCATTCACTTGTAATCCTTTTTATTGTGAAAACTTGCGATTGTAAGAAAACTGGGTTTTTAAATTTGAGAAGATCGCTACCCAAATGAATCTAGAACCTGGAGCCGGCGGCCTGGTTCCAAAATAAACCAGCATTTTATTTTATTTTTTTTGTATTTTTCACAGCCAAAAATGGACGCCGTACGACTCCTCTCCTTCTTCTCCTTCTTCTTCTCCATCTTCCTTGCACAGACAGTTCTGTGTGTCGATACTTGCTCCCCTTCCTCGTGCAGCGGCACCAGACCGCAAGTTCAGTTCCCTTTCCGGCTAACAGACCGACAAGAATATCGATGCGGCTATCCCAGTTTTGATCTTTCTTGCAACCAAACCCAAACAGTTCTAAACCTGCCGTTCTCCGGTGATTTCATCGTTGAACGTATCGATTATTTCTCACAATCGATATATATCAACGACCCAGACTTTTGCCTCCCGAAACGGATCCTATCGTTGAATCTCTCGGGCTCTCCGTTCAGAGGCCTTTATCTGAGCAACTTCACGTTCTTCAACTGTACTTCATCGGAATGGTCGGAGTACTACAACATTGATGATTCGGTGCCATTACATTGCCTTAGCGGTGATAATTACACGGTAATTGCTATGGCTTATCCGATGTTCACGCCACCGGGGTGCCGTAATATATCCATAGTTTCAGTTCCGGTACAGTATGATCAGTACCAGTTCGGGTCCATGGATTTTAATCAGTCTCTTCAGCTAACATGGGATTTACCAGATTGTCGAGCTTGTGTAACTGATGGTGGAACTTGTGGGTTCAAGAGCAATTCATTGACCAAGATTGGATGCTCTAATCTTCCTAGACACGGTAAGTTTCATTTACTTATTATTTTATCCAAAATGTCGAAGCAGGTCTGGTCGGAGTTGGGAGACTCTTCACTAATATTAATTAATCGTATTAAGTTTTATTAAATTAATTAATTTATTTTTATTTTTTAAATAAAAATTTACTTATTATTTTTATATGTATAAATAATTTTCAAATTTAAGTAAATCCTGCATATTAGCTATATCAAAGTAGAAATTTTTTTTATAAATAAAATAATTTTAAACTTTGATAAATTTTCAATCAGAGAGAAATTAGTTTAACTCGTGTTATTTTTTATTTATTTATAATTTAAATAAGACTTATTTATTAACCGTGTTATACGTATCAGCTCATTTATAATTCAAACTCATTTATGCCTCGTGTCCAAAATTAACACTCCTATGCAGTTTTCAATTCCTCATTCTATCATTATATCAAAAATAAAGTTTTCCCTCCCTTCGTGATGTCCATCTACGAGGAAAAGTTATTTGGTGAAATTATCAATTCATTCGAAGAAGTGTGATAGTATCTCACATATTCTAAAAAAATTTTTGAATCCATAAAAATTTTATTTATATTAAACTTCTAAATTAAAAGTAATAAATTTTGTAAAAGACTGTCACACTTCGTCAAATAATTAAATAATGGGAAGTAACGATCTCATTGAATAATATTTTATAAAATTCTAAAATTTTTAATTTATTTTTTTAATTATATATCTAATATAATGTATTATTTTACGATAATTTTGAACCTTGCATAACGTTTTCCAAAACTATCATAAAATGAAATATATAAAATATGTCTCGTCTTTGTAAAGAGGTAGGTCGTATACAAAATTATTTTACTTCATAAAACAAACATGCTTCACTATTGACCTATTCAAAAGTTCTTCCATTCAAAGCTTAAATTATATTTGAACTTGCTTTTTTTAAGCGTCTTTTTAAATAAAATCATTCAAAATAATGAAGCATAATTATTTTAAATGAACAATTTTAGTGTTACACATTCAATATTCAATTGCCCACGGAATCCATCTCATTATATCATACATTAATGATGGATGGTGATTTCATACCATCCATTGTCAACTCCCGGACGGTAGAGAAAGTGATGGCCATCTTTAAAACTATTTTTTATTTATAAATTTATTCATAATAATGGACATACAAGAAACTGACCTTTTTTTTTTTATTTATTTAATTTTTTATTTACAAGACACCGACCTTATGTGAAACGTAATCATATATTCAATTATTAATTGTAAGTAATATTATATATCTTAAATTTTATGTCAATGTCATGCTGCATTATTATGTCACATCAATTTTATAATATTATATCTTAAAAAATATAATATCATTGATTGACTTTTAATTTCTTATAAAACTTTTACGATATTCAATGGCGGATACAAAGGGCGCTAAGGTGCCCACGGCGGCACCCTCAAATATTACAAACTCTCTATTTACTTGAAAAGCCTTGGATTAATGGGTATGTAAAACTGGTGGTTCCATTTTTCAAAAGAGATGGCAGCAGCTTCCACCCTTTGGCCATGAGATTTGGAATTGATTTCAAGGTAGAAGCTTGGAGGAAATGAGATTTGGCAATTTTGGGTTGATTCCCAGTTACATGCATGACCTAATACAAAGCTTGGTCAAAGTTTTGAAACTGGTTATTGCCTATGATTTCAATCTCTTTTTGCCATTTGTCACATGTGTTGTACTTGAATCAAAATCAACACTGTCATCATCATCATCATCTCAACTTAAATAACATTTGGAATCAGTCAGGATTGCTGCTTGGCCTTGAATTCAATCAAAAGAAGATTCAGATGAGAAAATTTTGGATTGACTTCTTCAGAATTAGGATTATTTAGAAAATTCAACATTTATTTGTAGATTTAATGTTAATATAAATAAACTTAGACTATTGTCTTTATTCCTATTGCTTATATGTCATGGTAGGGTCTCTACTTTCTAAGTTTCTAGCATTCTAGTTGTGGTATTGTTTATAGGAATTTAAAATTTGTTTGGATAAAGAGATTTAAAGAGAAAAGAAAAGATTAAGTTCGAATACTTAAACACAAAAATCTCGTTTAAATTTTTTAATTAGGAAAGAAAAGAAAAGATGAAAAGAAATATGAAAAGTGATAAAGATCACTTTTTTTTATAGTTTATAATTTCTTTTTTAATCCCTCATATTAATTATTCAAACAATCTAAAGACGAATATTTTTTATTTTTTTTATATTATTATTATTTTTTTTTTTTGAAAACTTTTAAATAAGTTGTTAGTTTTCGAATTTCAGGTCTTCCAAGAAGTGCCAAGTATGGCATAATCATTGGTGCTGGAATACCTGGGCTTGTATGCATTATTGGGCTAGCATGCTACATCTGCAACTGGATCAAGGCCTATGGGCGGCGACACCAGCTTAACACCGAACTTGCCACCTCCACCACCGCTCCCCAACTGGTTGTTGTCACTACCGGCCTTGATGCCACCACCATTGAATCTTACCCGAAGACAGTGCTTGGAGAGAACCAGCAACTGCCCAAGCCCAATGATGGTACTTGCCCAATATGCTTGTCTGATTACCAAACCAAAGAGACCATAAGGACTATACCAGAGTGCAAGCATTATTTTCATGCTAATTGCATAGATGAGTGGCTGCGGATGAATGCCACGTGTCCCTTGTGCCGGAATACACCTGACGGATCATCTAAGGTGACACCTTTGTCATCAATATCATCGTCGTCATCGTCATCGTCATCGTCATCGTCATCACCTTCAACTTCCTAGATTATTATTGTCACTATTGCATTTTATGTTTATGGTAACATAAATGGAGTGACATTGACATAATTTTTCATCTACATTAAGCATGTAACGGGAAGAGATGGGTGTGATGGCTCGTCACCCTGGGAAATTATTTAGTGGTACAATTATTCTATGTCATTATCTGATATGGTGTGACGGTTACTTTTTCAGATTCATAGTAAAAAAAACTTATTGTAAATATTAAAAAAGTAATAGATTTTGTGAGAGGTAGTCACACCTTATCAGATAATAACATTAATAATGTCTAACTGAATAATTTATCCTTAATAGAGAAAAAAAATAGGGAATTAAAAATGGGATCAACTTTTTTCTCTGAGTTTCACAACCATGATTTGTTTTGCCACTAGAAATCACAATGAGACCCATCAGTCTCTAGGGTTCAATGTACACTAGAAATCACAATGAAACCCATCATTCTCTATGGCTCAATGTGCCTAGTTACAAGCATAGAGGAACACAACTTTTAGCACTACTATTTTTTTCCTGGGTTGGTTTCCTTGAATTTATATTGATGACTCAAGACATTTGTTGTTAGATTACAAGATATTACATCAATTCGAATGAATTAGTGTGGAATAAATGATCATTAAATGACTTTTCATCAGAACAAAGAGAACTCTTTAGTGACATTTGCAGAAGATCTGTTTTTCCTTCTAGCATCTCTCCTGCATTTTTCATTGAATTGTATGCAATATAGTGCAACTATGAGTAATTATTCAGTGGGACAATTATCCTGAATTTATGAAAAATTATTCAATGTTTTTAGCACAATGGTCCAAATGGTTAAAAGATAGGTTATTTGTATATATACACTATACTGTTGCTGGTGTGGCAATCCATTTAACCCTTGGGACTACTAAATAATTCCCAGCACAATGGTCGTACACCTATGATTGGGAAACATATATTCTTAGCTTGAGTTCACTACAGAAGTGTTCAATTTCTTTCTCTTCCATGCCATTTCCATCAATAACACCCTCAAATTGTAAACATCAGACTTGTTGTGAGGTTTAATGTCAAAATGCAAAAAAAAACAAAAAATCAAACATTTCAATCATAGTCGCAAACATTTATTTCCAAGGGCCCTAAAATTTCATCACTCCACAAAATTAAGGGAAAACCTAAGAACCTTACTCGTACTTCTTTCAGTAAAATGATAAATTTGTAGTTGTCACATCCTGAAATCCACCCGAAGTGGATTGCAGAATGTGACCGGCCATAAGACCTTCAATTCAATCTCAAGTTAATTACATTCTTTAGAACAATAGCTAGCAGCAGAGTTTCGTAAATAATTTTTTTTTTAAACAAGGATACAATCACACTTGGCAGGGCAATACTAATTCATAACTGTTTATTTACAAGTGTACAAGGTTTACAACATTGTGAGCCTAATTACAAATACAATCAATGACTAATAAATCTACTAGTCTGCTAATCTATTTTTCATTTCCTTGCTCTAAGATGTCACCCACTCCTGACATGTCATCCGGGTTAGTTGATACATCCTATGTTGCACCTTTGCAAATTTCTACTATGCTTAGATACGTCTCAATCATTGCTTACTATCCTTTCTTTCTTTGAGTACACCTAAAATGTGCATGGATAAATTCATGTGAGCTTTGTGACAAACTTGTGAGTAATCATGGTTATTTGTTATGGGTTTTGACCGAACTAAAAGAAGGTTAAGTCAATTCTCTATCAAGCTAGGTTTTTTAATCAATCAATTAATAGAATATGTGAAACACGACAATTTTAAAACATTAGAAGAGTCTTAAAACAATTTCCAACACAATGAGATCAATAATACAATTCAACATGATCAATACAATTTAATAACAGTAGATAATGGTCAATGGTATTCAATTCGATCAATAACAATCAATACGATTCAATGGCAATTAATGCGATTCAATTCGATTCATGACAACCGATATAATTCAATTTGATCAATAACAATCAATACAATTCAATTTGATCAATGACAATCAATAAGATTCAATATGAACATCTCGACAATGAACAATGCGGCCTAAGCCACTCAATCAATGCAGCTGATGTTGCTAACAATATAGGATAGGTCATGACACACTCATTGTGCAATCCCGTACACTAAGTGTACGTACAGTTCATTTTTGGTGAGTGATAATATATCAATTCACTTTTAGTGAGTGATAACACATCAATGCTATGTAATGACATGGAGTGAAACAATTTGAGCAAATTCGATATACGACTCAAAACAATTCAATTGATTCAATTAAAATAATAAACAATCAATTATGCTTCACATTTTAAACGAATTCATAAAACAGTTCAATCTATAACAATATCAATTCAATCAATGATACGATGGTTGTTCAATCAATAAAATGATGACAATTTGATCAATAGAACGATAACAATTTGCTATTAAAATAATGACAATTTGTTTGACAAAACGATAGCAATTCGATCAGTCAATTCGATGGAAGTTTGTTTAATAAATAGAAGTATGATAAAAAACGCAATTCTAAATCATAAAGTGCTGAAGATTCCGCACTTCAAAGTTCCAAATTACTCACATGTCCTTCCGAGTCTATCATTACGCCCTTACAGACTTGCATTACCAATCATCTCATCCACATTCCCTTGCTCATGATACTTAGTCATAGATCAATACACATTGACACTTTATTAGCACTCATCATGGCCTAAAGCATCTTCACTAGATGCTTAGTCTTACTATTTAGGATTCTATTATGTTCTCTAATTAGAGTTCCTAATACTTCTTAGTTCAATTCTTAGCTTACTTTAACCGTTAGGGACATATTAGTCATTTTTTAATTTGTTTCAGAGTTCATTTTCTTCAAACGGACATCACCATTAGGTTTGGAACGTCGAAAATATTAAACTTAGCCTTCATGTGACTTACTTAAGGTCAAAGGGCATTTTTGTGATTTTACACTTCTATGTGGGACCATCTTTGGGTTCCCAGATGCTCAATTTGACCATTAGGTCCAGAGTGTCCAACAATTTTGGGTATGCCCCTTTTTATATTTTTTCAGTCAGTTTGGTAGCCTGTATCTCACTAAAGGTAGTCTAGGAATTACCTATTTTGTGTAACTATAATTTGGGTACCTCGTTTTACGAAATGGACCTACCATTAAGTCCAGAACGTAGAAAAATGTTAGAGTTGGTAATCTCGTGTAGGGTTGGAAATGTTGGACACAATTCGCGAACACGACTTGAAAATGACACGAACTTAGCAGGTTTCGAGTTGGGTTTAATCGTGTTCGGTCAAAATCAGGTCTGACATGATTAACACGATAACATCTTTTTTGAAAAATTTTGAAATGATTTTTTAACATATTTTTTAAAATCTTTTTGGAAGAAACTTTTGTATCTATATTTTGTCTAGTCTTGTAAATGTATTTGACATTTGAACCTAGATGAAACATCATTTGCTATAAATATTTATTTTAATTTGAATAATGCATGTTAATGAATCGTGGATGTTTTTTTTATTATTTAAATTATAATTTGAATAAGAATGACTTTATTGAGTTATACATTATTATTTGAATGAGAATGATAAGTACCTTATTCAAATAGGTCATTCGTGTCAAACAGGTTATTGGTGTCTAAAAAGGTTATTTGTGTCGTGTCGGGTTATTCGATTTGACACGACCTATTTATTGAACGGGTTAGTCGAGTCGTATCGTGTTAACTTATTCAACAAACGAGTTGACACTATTTTTAGAATATAAATGTCCTGATAAAACCCGAACACGAATTGCCACCCTTAGTCTTATGGTCATTAGAGTTTATTTGGTAGCTTAATTAACATTTTAAGACCCATTTAGAATTAGTCCAGTTTTTTCATTCATATATTTTGATATCTAATTTTTCAAATCGGACTCCGCCATTGAGTCCAGAATGCCCAAAAACGTTAGGAATGACTCTTTTTGCATTTTAATTGGCCTTTGTTACACTATTTTTAGGCTCAGAGGAAAAATAGTAATTTTACCGATTTATTAATGACATTAAAATAATTTTAATTAATTTTCCGGGGCTTGGTTACAGTTTTAATAAAGTTCCAGGAGTCAAAATATAATTTCACAAAGTTCTGGTTTAATCAAAACTTGATGAGGAGGCCGGAAAAACCCAAGGCACACTTTTTCGATGACCATTGTAATTTCTCTGTTTCTCCATCATTTCTCTATCAAAATGGTTCTTTTTTGAACCACTAGATTCCTTGTTTAGCTTTAAATTGAAGCTTTTCATTCATTTTCTCATATTATCATTTTTTGGCCTTGACTTGTAATTTAGTTATGTTGGCTCATTTTTTTTTGCCAAAATCTATTATTCATTTTGCATTATGATCCTTATAACTTGTAGTTATAGTTCTTATTCATGGAAATAAATTTTGTCTCAGTTGGTTTCTAAGTTTGTTCTTGAGCTTCATTAATGGCAATTGTTTAACCTTAGGGTTTCTAGCCTTTCTTTTAGCTTAAATTGATCTTAAAGACACATGAAAACTTAAATAAGGCAATAGAGAAGCATACTGCCTTGTTTGGCCATCCTTTGGGAATTTCTCTTCAGTTTTTTCCTCTTTCTCGTACTTTTTCTTTCTGCTTTTTCTTTCTACACTTGCATGCACAAACTAAGCTATAATCTCTCTTAAATCTCTTTTAATTTTTAGCAAAATGAGGTGTAATAGAGCTTATAACCTAGGTGTCTTGAAGGATAGATTTCATGTGCCAAGTAGGATAGATTTCATGTGCCACTTGGCACATGAAATCCATCCATTTGCATGCAACCTTATCTCTCATATTAGTTGATTTTCAGCTTACTCATTTTTAAATCCCTTAGTGGATTTTTATGGAACATTTCCCATCATGTTGTCTTATGTATGTACCACATATAGACATCTTGTCTTATGTATGCACATGCATTTCCTTCTATGTGCATTGTCTATACCCATACATTATATTCAACATAGAGGTCTTATTATCATACTTAGTATGAATTTGGGATCTTAATTTTTAGATTGAGTGCACTTGTGCACTGATTCACCCAAAAATCATCTAGTTGTTAATCCATGATTAACACTAGTTAGGATTAACATCAACAATAATCTTGGTTATCCTATCACATGTATAGGAATGACCGTCTCCAATTTAATGGCTAGGGTATACACATATGTCTTGTCTCCAAATTCATAGTCTAATTGTTTCAAGTATGTTGTCTGTTGTCCATTTAGGGCTAGCCTTTATTAATTTTTATCATTATGCTTAATTACCCAATAATATTGAGTCAGGATGTTATAGTAACTATAGTAGCCAATGCCTACTAGTCTAGAAATATAAGTTCTCCATCAAATATCCAATTCCTATCCTCCAATCTTGCCTATACCCTCCAATCTCTGGAATGAAATAGACAAGAGAACTTATCTCCCTTGCATACCTCCCAATAAACAAATCTTCCTTTCTCCTTCTGATTTTGCCTTTTCTACTTCAATCCCCCTGTCTAGAAATTCTAATGAAGCATTGACCAAACTTTTGGAGATCCATCCTAGCCCGTCTTGATCAACATCCCCTATGAACAAAACCTATTCATCTTTCAATTAGTTGAAAAGGGTCAACCCTCCCTCTACCATCAATGTTAACTATCTCCCTTAAATATAGATGATTGTTAATATTAAGTGTGCACACAACCACTTAGCTCAGATGAGGAGGTCTCGAAAGTTACTACCTTGAGGATTTTTTTTGAAAAAGTACAACTTGGAGATTTCAAGTTTGAATCCTCTCCTTAGAGTATCTCCAATCCATATTCAAATCTTCAAATTTGAAGGTGGGAATAGAAAAATGTATCTTCAACCCATCTTCATTTTTTCTTCAAATTTGAAGATATAAAGATGGCCTTTATTTTTTATCTTCAAATTTGAAGGTTCACTATTCATCTTCAAATTACTATTCATCCACTAATTATTTTTATAATATTCAAAACTAATAATTAATTATTTTTATATTATTTAAATAAATATTTGAGATTTTAAATCAATTTATCAATAATTTTTCCTTTTTAAATTATTAATTATTTATTTTGAAATTAGTTTTTTATATGGTAGAAAAAAAATTATCAACCTATCACCACCATTAAAAAAATGAGTTCTTTTTTAATGTGCTTTATTATTCTTAATGTATTTTAATTTTCAATTTCTTAGATATATCATGAAGTCTTAACAAAAAAGTGATATATAATTAAATTTTAAATAAATATAGGTTAAATAATTTCATTTTGGACATAAATAATATTATTAAAAGTGTGATTTGAATAATGAATAGTGATTTGAAGATTAGTGTGGTTGGGGTGAAAATATGGGCTCCATCATCTTCAAATTTGAAAAAAATGACGAAATGAATATTAAAAAGGATATGAATGGATTAGAGAATCTCTTGAGAAATGTGTGTTGGTTGTGGAGTGTTTGCGCACATCCGGAGTTTTCCTATAGCCACATGTCCAAACGTCTATCAATGGAAGGATTCTTCGTCATCAAAATAAATAAATAAATAAATGTGTAAAGAATGCAAAAAAAACCTGAGAACAAAAGAACCGATTCGATGAATTCGAGTCAGTTTGGGTTGAAAAATTATTAGAACTGTATATGGTAGGTTGGTTTGGGTTAGACTTCAATATGAATACAAAATCATATAACGATGAAATAATGTCGCATGGTGTCTAATGCATTAAATCCAAAATAAACTCGAGTATCTAACACATGATGTAAAATATCACTAAGTACGGAGTTAGGACCACCTCCCTTTGTGCAACTCTATCTCTTAAATATATATGTAGTAAAAAAACATTAGCAATATATTTGGTTCTCTTATACTTTGGTACACTTATCTTTGTTTAATGTCTAGGTTAGTCACTTGTTTGGTTATGAGTTTTATTTAGTCCTTTACTTATTTGGAATTAGTAGTCTTAATTAGTTTAGGAAACATTGGTTTAATAGGACTTAGGAAGTCATTGGTTAACTAGGAATATTTTGTACTTCTATATAAGCAAATTTGAAACGACTTTATTTAATAAAAACATAAACAAATTTTTCTACCTTTTATTGGTAAAAGTCCCTTAACATATTCTAAATGAGATTCCTAGAAGGCCCTGGTGAGATTTTAAGGTTTATCTCTCTTCTTTTTCAACTTAATTTTATGTACTTCAACTTACAATCAAAGCAAGGTTGGTCATCTAATAGTTCAATCTTCTGCAACCCAAAACCTACCTTGTGTCGATTTAGGGTTGTTGTCGACTTGTCCTACAAACAAGCCGTATAGAATCAAACAAGTTACACCTTGCTAGTAATTGTTTTTAATATTATACGGAAGTTATACCTATGCAACTCATCTGATACAACATTCCATAATCTTCTGTCATTAAGAAAATCTCAAGGTTCCTATGATAACATTACTATTGTCAACTTAAACCTGATACTTGTCTTCCAACATCATCAAACTAATCTAACAAAAAGATACATTTATCATTGCTAAGGAAAATCATAGTCTTGACTTGGAGTTGTATTCCCATCAAAAGTCATGAATGTCCACGTCTCTAACTCTTTTTTGTCAGTTGTACTACTTTCCTTACTAGTTTATATCACCTTAAAAATGTTGATCAAATCTGGGATGAGCTAACTTAAACTTGATGAGTAATTCTTGTATCTTATCACAAGTTTTCAAAAATATGAAGTTTTGGAACAAATACCATGAACACCATTTTTATAGAAATAAAATTTTTAGATAAAATAAGTAGTACATTTATAAAAGTTGATACAAAGAAAATATCTTTGGAGTTTATAAAATACTAAAGTTAAAAGTAGATATAAAAATGCATTTTCTAAAACACATATCGAATGACAAACTTGCCAGTAATAAAACACCGAATGGATCATAATCCCGAGGACAAGTATGTAGTTCGGGTGATAAAATAGATCGAAAACTAATCCTGTTAATAGATAAAAATCCTAGTGGAAGATGCATCGTCAAATAGGCCAGAGGGTTAACTATAAAGTCGGAGCACTACATGAGTAAGTTCTCATAACAAATATGGAACGTCTTGTGGGTAAGTCTCATAACGAAGTCAGAGCGCCACATAAATACTTAAACTAAGTAGGAGGGCCAATAGATAAGCCTCATATAGAAACAAGAACAAATCACACATATAGAAAATCAAAAGATCACATATAGAGTCAGAGTATCATGTAGGTAAGTTCTCGCAATAGAATTGGATCACCACATGGGTAAGCCTCATTTAGTGATAAAGATTAGATCACACAAATTATTTTCTTAAGTCAAATAGGTGTCATGGTTTCCACACATAAAATAGATATTAAATACTTCATCAAAAGCATTTATACAACATTTAAAGATTGAATTGATTGTAAAATAACATATGCGAATATAATTTTGAAGACATGGTAAAAATAGCATTATTTCAAGGAGTAAGATTTCTCACAAAATATAAAGTTGGCATTTTTAAACATGATATAAAATATTGCTGCTTCAAGATAGAAGGTTACTCACTTTAGGTCCTTAATCTAAACCTTCAATTCCCTTTCCTTTATCAAAAGCTCCTATAGCAAATATCCTAATCTTATTAAGTACATTTTTCTAAGTACTTTATTACTTTAAACATCAGTTTAGAGATCCTATTAACTTAAATAGATCTCATTTTCGGGTCCAGACTAGCCTCACATACTTAAGCATAGGTCCCCTTATTATATTTAGAGTTCAACTAGTAGCTTATTTATCCATTAAAGGAATAATTATAATTTTTCATTTGTTGTATTGTAATTTTTGGCACTTGATTTGCTATAACAGACCTCATTGTTGGACTCAGTGGCCTTGAAAACCTTAGAATAGGTCTTTTCTATTTTTCTGAACTCATTTGGTAACTTCATTTAGTGCTAAAGTCATAATTGGAATTAATCAATTTGTGTGTCCAAGTTTTTGGCATTTATTTTACAAAAATGGACTCAGCCATTGAGTTCGAGATGTTAAGAAATGCTAAGGTAGCCCCTTCTTACAATTTGATTGGGCTTATATGAAGTTTAATTAATTAATTATTTAACATGCCAATTATTTATATCATGTACATATATGTTTCTAATTTAAACACAACCACTCTAAGTGACACAATGGTTAAGACTTCCTTTCTTGGTTATGCATTCGAACCACATTGGCAACATAACTACCTTCTAATTTTATTTTCTTTTCTTTAGTTTAATATATATATATACACACACACACACATTTTAGATACCAAATAATACAAGCCACAACTAGTGGCTTAGTGGGTTAGAGTTTTGGGTTAAAGCCCCAAATTGGGGGTTCGAACCACGCGAACCTTCGTTATTATTATTAATTTTTTTTAAAATTTAAACCCTATTTAAAACAATGTTGTTGCGTCTTAATTTTGAATTTTAAATCTTAGGCGTCAAATAATGCCTTTTAAAGCCTTCGTGTGTCAAAACGGTATTGTCTCTTTTTGGAGTCAACACTACTATTTAGTGAGTCAGTTTGGCTTGACTCGATCGAGTCAACAAGTCGATTCATCGTCGTCTTCTTCACAATGTTATTGTAATGTCCTTTAGACCCAATTTGTATTTTAAAAGTACTTTAACACATTATGACAATCAAATATAATGGAAAGGAACAGTGTCACGCCCCTAACCTAGAGGGTCGGATTAAAGGGTCATTGGGATCTCGAAAGGAAGATAATAGGACTAACCATTCTAGTCAAGGGTATAAAATACATGTCATTTTTTTAATTGATTTTATTTAAATTGTTTTCCTTTAATTGGTTCCAATTCGGTCTCACGATTAAACTTGTTCATGTCTTGTAATGAGATTAAATGAAATTAACTACTATCAAAGCTAACTCTACCAAAACATCCATCCACAATGAATAATAAGGCAATGTCCTAGAGTTAACTCTACAGTCCAATAAACATCACATATATAGTAAGGTCATGAAGGGTACATGCACCCTTAATAAATACAACCGAATAAATACATCAAGGTAAGCTCTATTAATACAACGATCCTTATTTTTCTTGTACTACTCTAGCAACTATCGCCTATCTAGTCAATACCTTCCATTCCTATGAATAACAAAGGTGAGTCATAATGCTCAGTAGGGTTTCCTAAAACAAACAAGCAAGTAACATATTTTATTTGGGGGCATGCCAAATTGCATACAGTAACATTAATTCGCATTAAGCCAATTACTTATTATAAGTATTCCCCTTTACAACTTGTACTTGGCTACCAACCAAATGTTTCTTGCCTAAGAGTCTCTGGTTGTGCTGTGCAAGTCCCTATAGTACCCCCAAGATGTACTAAAATAAGTCTCCAAAGACGATTAGAAATTTATGTTGGTTTTGATTCTCCATCTATTATAAGATATCTTGAGCCTTTGACAGGTTATTTATTTATGGCAAGATTTGTTGATTGTCATTTTGATGAGACAATCTTCCCACCACTAAGGAGAGAAAAGCAGAAGCCGTAAGCTCAACGTGAAATCTCTTGGAATGCACCAACATTGACTCATTTGATCCTCGTACTAATCAATGTGAATTGGAAGTTCAAATGATCATTCATTTACAAAATATTGCCCATCAATTACAAAATGCATTCACTAATACAAAGAAAATAATGAAATCACACATACCAGATGCAAATACTCCTGCACGGATCAATGTCCCTATAGGACAATCCATTACTATAACAACAAATGAATTTGTGTCATGTTTGAAGTGTGGTAGACCTATTGGTGCGAAAGATAAGTCTTCCTATAAGATGAAGACACAAGAAATAAAAGAAATGGCAACTCCCGAAAAGACCACACATCATATGATGATTGATAAATCCAATATTCGTATACTTATTACATTTCTTTAGCAAACAAACATCTCTTGAAAAGGAAATACTTCTTGAAGAAGTAGTATATCCTTAAGTAGAACAAGTAGCCTCTGAAGAGGCACAGTGTAAATGAAAATAAAGAGGTCTCAATAAATTATTAATAATGATATATGTGATCAAAGTGATATTATTGTTGATAATATATTTACCTTCTCAATATCACTACAAATCATTAGAAGTGATGAGGATCCCAAAACATAAAATGTTGAAGAATGTCATCTTATAAATGATCGGGGAAAATGGAATGAGACAATACAAGTCGAGTGAGACTCGTTACGAAAACGAGAAGTATTTTGACACGTAATCCAAATGCCTAAAAACGTAAAGTCTATAGGGTACAAATAAGTATTTGTACCAAGACACAATAAATAAAATGAAATCATTAGATACAATGCTAGACTTATAGTACAAGGTTTTTCGTACAGACTTCTTGTTGATTATAAGGAGACATATTCTCTTGTCATGGATGCAATTACCTTTCGATTTTTAATAAGCCTACTAGTCTTAAAAGGACCAAATATGCGTAACATGTATTCAATTCAGTTAATATGATCATTATATGGATTGAAACAATTTGGACACACGTAGTACAATCACCTTAGTGAAATATTTACTAAAAAAATGGATATGCAAATAATCTAATTTGTCCAGTATTTTCATAAAGATATCGGATATTAGATTTGAAATAGTAGTAATATATGTTGATGACTTGAATGTTGTGGGGGCTCCTAAAGAGCTCACATGCTTATTTAAAGTAAGAGTTTGAAATGAAAGATTTGAGAAAAATAAAATTTTGTCTCAAGCCCTACAAATTGAACACTTCTTAGAATGAATCCTTATCCATCAATTAGCATATACAGAGAAAATTCTGAAGCGATTTTTTATGAATAAAGCATACCTATTAATATCATCTATGGTTGTCTGCTCACTTGATGTGAAAAAAGATCCTTTTCACTCTTGTGAATTCGATGAGAAGCTCCTTGGTCCTAAAGTAACATATCTTAGTGCAATAGTGCTCTTATGTATTTTGCAAATTATACATTGCCAGATATTGCATTTGTTGTTAATCTGCTAGCAAGATATAGTTATGCTCAAACTCAAAAGCATTGGAGTGACGTGAAACATGTATTTCACTATCTCCGTGGAATAGTTTATATGAGCTTATTTTATTCAATAGGATCCAAATCATCATTAGTCAGATATGTAGATGCTGGATATCTTTCTGATCCACAAAAAGCCAGGTTACAAACTGGATGAGTGTTTACTTGTGGTGACACCGTTATATGATGGAGATCTACAAAATAAACAAATAACTACCACTTCCTCAAATCATTGTAATATTCTTGTACTTTATGAGATAAGTCGAGAATGCATATGGTTAATATCTATATATGTTACAACATATTTGAGAATCATGTTGATTATCTTCAATTAAAGACAACCTGACAATGATATATGAAGATAATGTATCGTAAATTACACAACTTAAGAAAAGTTATATTAAAGGAGATAGAACCAAACACATCTCGTCAAAGTTCTTTTACACATGAATTCTAGAAGAGCGACGACATTAACATAAAATAGATGCGTTTCAGTGAAAATCAGGTAGATTTATTCACTAAAGCATTACCGATAACAATATTTAAGAAGCTAATACATATATATGAAATGCAAACTCAAAGATTCAAATAATTGAAGAAACCTCATATTAGAACGAGGAGTGTGTTATTTATGAAAGCATGGGTGCAATCATACTATGTGACTAAGTCATGGCTTTCACGTTATATGGTGTAAATGTGTGGCTGTAAATTCATTTGACAATACAACTATATAAGCAATAAGATGTATGGCAAATAACTAAAATAGTAATAAAACAATTTAGACGGCAAACCTAGTGTTGACAACAAGCAATTTCAATAATGTTAAGACAACATATTAACACACACACACACACACACACACATATATATATATATGATATACCACAAACAGACACACCAATCACCTTGAGACACGTGTACTTACAGAACCGATAAACTCGGTCATACAGAGCTGTCACAGCCTTCAGGGCATTCTCATATACATATCCTACAAAGCCGATAAACTCGGTCATACAGAGCAGGCGGAGCCTCCTAGGGCATTCTCATGCACATATCCTCCAGACCTTATGCTCTAGGCAATATTCACTCAGTATTTCGTATGGTTCCGACCTTATGATCTTAGCAACTGCCAAGCAGGGAATAAGGAAACAGTCTTCAATAAGGAAACTACTATCTATGATTATCTCTATCTACGATACAATACTCCACAAGGTAACTGCAATCTCCGATGATCAAATCCCTATATTCACGGCTCCGAATCCTAATCAACTTAGGAAGGCCACAGTCTATAAATTAAACCCTAAAGGTACGCTTTATTTTTATGCTTATTCTTTGGCTTTCAATACAGTATTTTCAATTCCGTTTACTTACTTAAGCATCGGAGCGGCTACCGCCGGAGCCAATCCGGTGGTCCTCTGATCCCCCTTTTTGAGTGTTCTACAGGTCAGCGGAGCCCAGATTTATTGCAAGCCGAAAAGTGCAGCATCAGTTTGGTGCCGTCTGTGGGAAACGACTAATCTCCAAGTGCTCTATTCACAAACTTATCTTTTTTCTCACTGGAAGACCATGGCCCCAAATCTCCGACCGAGACTGAACGCTCAAAACCCACAAGGCTCTCAACGTCGGCCTGCCTGTTCCACGAGCAAGAGGGCTGATGATTGATCCCATGCGACAAGAGATTGAATCAATCAAACGACACAACGAACTGGTGTAGGAACAGTTGCTTGCCATATCTAGAACACTGACAACGCTCACACAGAATCAAGGGACGAATCCTCCTAACCCGCCGGTTAACATTGCTGCGGGAACACAACCCCCTACTACCACTGAGAATGAAGAGCCCCATGAGCAGGCTCCAAATAACCATCCTGGGCACCCCTAGGGTGTTGCTCGCGTTGGCAGAGATCCACAACCGTCAGCAGCCCCAGGCTGGGGAACATCAGCCTTCATCCCTGATGTCCATTACCGGAGCACTACTAGAGCCCCGACTCCAAGGGCTTCGGGAGCACATCCGGCACCACAAGAACCTCATTCCCAAGTAGCACCAATTCCTCCAGTTCGGAACCCTCTTCCGTCCGAGGGACGTATTCAGCCCGACTACCCAGAAGCTGAGGCTGTAAGACAAGGTTCACAAGATGTCCGGTTCAGAGACCCACGGAGGGTAGAAGAAATTGTCGAATCTATGGACCGAACAATAACTTTGAGAGGTGCCCAGAACCCTCCAGAGCAAGACGAGTTGGACCAGGCTGCTCGGAAGACTTGCCACCCCGTTCACTCACGCCATCGTGTCAGAAGAAAGGCCCAGAAAGTTCATGGTGCCAAAGTTCACCCTGTACGATGGGACTGGAGACCTAGGGGATTATCTCTCACACTACCAGCATACGATGGCCCTCCACGGGGCCTCTGATGCTTTTATGTGCCGAACCTTCATTACCAGCTTGAAGGGAACTGCTCTGAAATGGTTCCACCACCTCCCTCCGAACTCAATTACCGGCTTCTATGAACTCGGTAGGCAATTCCTTAGACAGATTTATGACCAGCAGAAGGCTTAGAAGGGGACCAGAATTCTTGTTAAATGTTAAGCAGACTAAGGAGGAGTCCCTCAGAGCCTACATTGCGCGCTTTAATGCCGAACTCACTGAGATCACCGACTTGCAGCCCAAGATTCCTTGTAGCTGCCTTAATTGCTGGACTTGCTCACGGTGGCTTCAGAGATTCATTGACCAAAAGCCCTCCTACCGACATGGCGGCATTAATGGACCGGGCTAGGAAGTACATCAACTTGGAAGAAGCCAACCGCACATCCCAGAAAGGCAAAGAGCAGAACCAGAAGGAAAATTCGAAGAAGGAGGACCACAGAAGAGACTCTGGCAAGAAGAGGGCCAGGAGTCCAAAAAAGAGAACAGCACCCACGGTTGTCTATAATTCCGGACCAAGGGAGTTCACTGACTTCACCCCTTTGAACACTACACCGAACCAGGTTCTCTGGCAGATCCGAGATCGGAAAAACTTGAGATGGCCGGAATCGATCAAAGGAGATCCCAGCCTTCGGGACCAAAATAAGTACTACAATTTTCACAAAGATCATGAACATACGACTAACTCATGCAGGACCCTTCGATATAAGATTGAGCAACTCATAAAGAAAGGACGTCTCCGGGAGTTCCTTAAGCAGGACGGGAGACAAAATCCCCACGAAGATAAGCCTCAACAATGGCCAGACCAGAGGCAGGAGCAGAGGGAAGGACGAAACGAGCCTCAGAGGCATAACAACCATGTCATTTATGTCCTCCATGCAGACTCCCCTACTACAAGGGATGTCTAACAGGGTAAGGAAGAGATACGCTTGGGAGGCCAGGGCTGCCCCAGACGCATTACAAATCTCCAACGTTGAAAAGAGGCTCAAACCAGCACCGGAGATCCAATTCACTGAACAGGACATAGCAGGGGTGCACTGCCCTCACAGTTGATGCCCTCATCATCACTCTCAAAATCGCCAACTTCGAGATCAGAAGAGTCCTGGTTGATACTGGCAGCTCCGTCAATATACTGTTCCATGAGCCACTCAAACAGATGGAGATGGACCACGACAACATCAAGCTTACTACTACCGTGATGACAGCCTTTGATGGCAATCTCAGTACCCCATTAGGAAGAATCAACCTTCCTACTACTATAGGAGAAGGAGAAGGGCAGAAAACCACCATCTCAGAGTACATGGTGTTGAATATGAAATCTCCCTATAATGTCATAATTGGGAGACCATGGTTGCACCAGATAGGGGCGGTCACCTCGACCCTCTATCAATGTTTGAAGTATGTTCACAATCAGAATGTTTATTCTGTCAAAGGGTGCCAGCCAACTTCTCGAGAGTGCAATGCCATTGCACTCAAGGAAAAGACTGCCAAATAGCAATTACAGTACATCCGGGACTATGCGGATCCAGTTCTATTCCGCACTCTCGAGGAGGAAAGTTGCCCTTCCAGAATCGAAGAACCCCTAAGCCCAAGGGGACGGGACAGCAGGGCCAAACCCATTGGTGAGCCTGTCAAAGTATTGGTCAGTTCAGAATCAGAGGGGTGCTATTTGTACATCAGCCCAGACCTGATACGCGCTAAGCAAGAGAAAATAATCAAGTTTCTAAAAGACAACCTCTCTATGTTTGCGTGGGAGACCAAAGACATGAAGGGTATAGATCCCAATCTGATAACTCACAAGCTACCCACTAGTGAGACAGAAAAGAAGGCCGCTAGCCCAAGAGTGGCATCAGATCATAAACGAAGAAGTCCAGAGGCTGCTTGAAGCCAAAATGATACGTGAAGTGTTCTACCCCGAGTGGCTAGCCAACACCATCCTGGTCAAGAAGAAAAATGGCAAGTGGAGAGTCTGCGTTGATTATATAGACCTCAATAAGGCAGTGCCCCAAAGACAGCTTTCCACTACCAAGGATAGACCAACTAGTTGACGCTACTGCAAGGCATGAACTCATGAGTTTTATGGATGCCTATTCTGGGTATAACCAAATTCAGATGTACCCTCCAGACCAGGAGATGGCAGCCTTCATAACCGAACGAGGTCTCTATTGCTACAGAGTATGCCTTTCGGTTTGAAGAACGCTGGAGCCACATACCAGCGGTTGGTAAACAAGATGTTCAGCCCGCTGCTCAGCAATACCATGGAGGTATACATTGATGATCTGCTGGTCAAAAGTCTGCAGAAAGGTAGTCACCTCCAGCACTTAGCCCAGACCTTTGATATCCTAAAACAGCACAAGATGAAGCTCAACCCCTCGAAATGTACCTTTGGGGTGACGAAGGGAAAATTCTTGGGATACATTGTCTCTCAGAGGGGTATCGAAGCAGATCCCACTCAAATCCAAGCTCTGATTGGACTGAAGTCATCGAAAACCAGAAAAGACATTCAAGTGCTGAATGGTAGAATCGCGGCACTAAGCAGATTTATCTCCAAATCCATTGATCGCTGCCTACCTTTCTTCAAAGCTCTAAAGGGCAACAAAGCTTTATAGTGGACGGAAGAATGTGAGAAAGCTTTTCAAGAGCTGATGGAGTATCTAGCCTCTCCAGAACTTCTGTCAAAACCAATACAGGGGGAAAAGTTACTCTTGTACCTTGCTAGTCTCTGAAAACACGGTCAGCTCCGCATTAATCAGACAGGACAGAGGGGTACAGAGGCCCATATTTTACGTCAGTAGGGCACTACTCGACACAGAAAAGAGATATCTAGAAGTGGAAAAGCTAGCCTTCGCTTTGGTGATATCAGCTCGGAAGCTCCGACCTTATTTCCAAGCTCATCCAATTGAAATCCCAACTGCCTATCCTCTGAAATCAATATTGAGGAAGCCTGAGGTGTCGGGAAGATTAGTAAAGTGGTCTGTGGAGTTAGGGGAATTTGACATATCGTATGTGCCACGAAACTCCATCAAAGGGCAGGCCTTGGCTGATTTCGTTGCCGAGTTCACCTCGGCACTTCAAGACAAGGCACAGCTCATAGAAACTTCAGGGACCTGGCTGCTCTATATCGATGGATCGTCAACCGATCAGGGCTTAGGAGTAGGCCTGGTATTACAGTCCCCTGATGGGCTCTCATCAAAAAAAGCAATCAACTTGGGATTCAAAGCTTCCAACAATGAAGCAGAATATGAAGCACTAATACTAAATATGAAGCACTAATCCTAGGCATGAAGTTGGCTCTGGAATGCGAGGTTCAGAACCTTAAAGTCTTCTCAGACTCCCAACTAGTGGTAAGCCAAGTCCTAGGGAGAATTCTCTATTAAAGATGATAGGATGCTTCGGTACTCCGAATTGGTGAACCATTTGAAGCACTCCTCCCAGACGTTCACTATCCAGAAAATAGAAAGAAGTCAGAATTGCAGAGCAGATGCTTTGACAAACATGGCGTCCCGCCTAAAGTCTGAAGCAAACTCCACAGTAAAAATTTCCTACCAGCCAGGACCCAACATAGAGGAAGCCCAAGTTGCCCAAATTACTGAACAGCCCCAGAACTGGATGACCCCAATCCTTCAGTACCTAGAATTCGGGCTCCTCCCAGAAGACAAAAACAAAGCAAGGAGAATCCAAATCAGAGCGGCTCGGTACCTGATCCTGAACAACAAGCTTTACAGAAGGTCTTATTCTTAACCTCTGTTGAAATGCTTAGTCCAGAAGAATCGCAATATGTCTTGGCTGAAATACACGAGGGTATTTGCGGGAATCATAATGGGGGCAGAACAATAGCACACCGAGCTCTGACTCAAGGATATTACTGGCCTAGCATGCTAAGGCAGGCCAAGAAGTATGTCCAGAAGTGCGACAAATGCCAAAGATTTGCCCCATATCAACACCAGCCTCATCACGAGCTCATCCCGATTACTAGTCCTTGGCCCTTTGATCAGTGGGGGATGGACATCGTGGGTCCATTACCAAAGGCTCCACCAAACAGGAAGTATCTTTTGGTAGCCATTGACTACTTCTCTAAATGGGCCGAAGCTTGAACCTCTAACACACATCACAAAGAAGGAAGTTGAGAACTTCACTTAGAAGAACATTGTTTGCAGGTTCGGTATACCACGTGTGATTATCTTTGACAATGGGACGTAGTTCACTGGTAAAGGCTTCAAGAAATTCTGTGAAAATCTCAACATTAGGCAACACTTTGCCTCTCCAAGCCATCCACAAGCAAATGGATAAGCAGAGGTTATCAACCGAACGATCCTTGATGGATTAAAGAAAAGGTTGAAGCAGGCCAAAGGAAAGTGGGCAGAGGAACTCCCTGGAGTTGTTTGGGCCTACAGAACAACCAGAAGAACTCCCACCTCTGAAACTCCCTTCTCATTGGCCTATGGTACAAAAGCAATAATCCTGGTTGAGATCGGTATGCCAACTTTAAGGATTGAAACCTTCGAGCAAGAATCCAATGATCAGTAACTGATGGAAAATTTGGATTTACTTGAAGAAAAAAGGGATCAAGCCAGCATCAGGATGGAAGCCTATCAGCAGAGAATGGTCAACAAATCCAAGGTGGGGTTCAAGATGGTCAGCTTTCAAGTTAGAGACTTTGTCTTAAGAAGAGTCTTTCCAAACACCAAGGATCCCACTATGGGAAAGTTGTCACCGAACTGGGAAGGTCCCTACAGAGTGACAAAGGTTGTTAGGCCTACCACCTACTGGCTAGAAGACATGACTGGGAAGCCTATTCCTAGGCCGTAGAACGTGGAACATTTACGGAAGTATTATCAATAAAGATGTTTCTTTCTTTTTAATACCTCCATAGAATAATCATCTTTTAATGCACAGGCCTTTAGAGCCTGGTCCATCTATAATGCACAAGTCTCAGTATTTGGTTCATCTTTTAATGCACAGGCCTCCAGTGCCTGGTCCATCTATAATGCACAAGTTTCAGTACTTGGTCCATCTTTTAATGCACAAGCCTCCAGAGCTTGGTCCATCTATAATGCACAAGTCTTAATACTTGGTCCATCTTTTAATGCACAGGCCTCCAGAGCCTGGTCCATCTATAATGCACAAGTCTTAGTACTTGGTCCATCTTTTAATGCACAGGCCTCTAGAGCCTGGTCCATCTATAATGCACAAGCCTTAGTGCTTGGTCCATCTCTAATGCACAAGCCTTAGTGCTTGGTCCATCTATAATGCACAAGTCTTAGTACTTGGTCCATCTTTTAATGCACAGGCCTCCAGAGCCTGATCCATCTATAATGCACAAGTCTCAATACTTGATCCATCTTTTAATGCACAGGCCTCCAGAGCCTGGTCCATCTATAATGCACAAGTCTTAGTACTTGGTCCATCTTTTAATGCACAGGCCTCTAGAGCCTGGTCCATCTATAATGCACAAGCCTTAGTGCTTGGTCCATTTCTAATGCACAAGCCTTAGTGCTTGGTCCATCTCTAATGCACAGGCCTCCAGAGCCTGGTTCATCTCTAATGCACAAGTCTTAGTGTTTGGTCCATCTATAATGCACAGGCCTTCTGAGCCTGGTCCATCTTCAATATACAGATTCTATGATCCAGTACATCCAAAGACTGATCCGACTACTATCAACTAAAGTTTCCTAGATCGGAATACCTCAGAGTTGATACTTAGATTATTTGGCTTATGTACCAGCAAGCAACAAATACTACAGTACCAAGTAGGCTTAAAGTACTTTGATTCAAGACTTTAAGTTTTATACAAGTTTCTTTGATCTACTCTTAGAACATACAGAAAGTTAGTCATTAGAAGTGCACGAAAAGGTGTTTTAACTCCAAAAGAGCATATTCAAATACAAAGAACATCAGATCTGAGAAGAAGGAACTCAATTTTATTGATGATTCAGAAAATTTACATCAGTAAAAGAAGACTGGCAATAAAACAAGTACACAAAAGCTACAACAAAGGCATCACTACGCTTTCACAACATCATGGCTTTCTTCCTTGAATGAGAAAGGGACCCAGGTTCCAAACCTCCATTACCGCCGTCGCCGGCTCCATTTGAAAGGAAGGAACCTTGAACCCCAATCTGCAGCAAGAAGCACCCAGGCCATTTCATCATCACTGTCATTAATCTCAAGACCAACAAATGATGAGGGCTCTGGGTCTCAAGAGACCTCCATTCTCCACCTTCGTTTCCCTCAAATCCGGTATGACACCCCAGCTGATTTGAGCAAGGGTCTATGCCAAGACACAAAGGGAAGGAGGCATCCCACCTTCGTCTTCATCACCAATGCTCCAAGCCTCGGTTGAATCAAGGAGGGTCCACCTCCAATCGGAGAAATCTCGACCGGATGCTAAGATGGATAAGAAGATCTTTGCCTCCTCTAATCCTTCCTTGGAGACTGAATCAAAGGGAAGGTTAACTCTCGGCCACAGTTTAATCATTCCCAACTCGGACTGAAAATCGTCAATCATCTCCGGGCAAACGGTAAGCCTCTAATAGACATTCAAATTCTCTCCGACAGAGGAATAGTCTGAGAGCAAAAGTAAAAAGGTGGGGCACAACCGTATGCTCCTCTTTCATATATATAGACCCTCGAAGCCCAAAAGTTACCCAGTTGAACCGTCGCAACGGTTAAATAAAGGGTTGGCCTCGAAAACCCAAAAGACAGCTGTATAAATGAATGACGTATAAAACCGTCCTTTCAGATACCTAGAAGACGAGATGCAAGGCTCCCCCAAGCATATCATACTGGTCAAGCAAACAGAGTCTGATCCACCTTTATACAAAGGCCTTCGGTCCAACATACAGACCTCTTAGTCTTGGCCATTCTGTTGATCCATGATGGACCACGTGTACGATAAAAGACCATCAGTTCGGATATATCTCAGTCCTGGTCTGAATGACTTAAGAGGCAGAAGTCTTAATCATTAGAATGACAGACATGAGACACCGAATTTCTGCTACAAAACTTGGGTTCAGAACAAACTGCCTCAGAATTCTTCAGAAATTTACTCTCAATATATGTGACACAAGATCAATATCAGATCCCTACATGTCAGATTGAAATTGCTTTTCTATCTTATTCAAAGAAGAAGAAGCAATTAGAACTAGCCTACAGTCATCGTCTTTTTGCAAATACAGCTCGGAAGACAGCTGCCAATCGTTAAAAAAGTTGATCTAGAGGGATCCAGAACAGCCTCACTTGCAACAATTTCTCACATCAACCGCAAATTCAAAGGAAATACTACATGGGTCAACCAAACACAAAAGAAATGGGATGAAGACATTTGAGAAAGAAAAAACTGTTTCATTCAAATAGTCTGTTACACTGGAAGTTCAAAAAAAAAAAAAAAACTAAACTAAGCATATTTCCTAGGCCTGATTAGCAGAAGCAGGCTCAACAATCAAGGAAGGATCGGCTGGAGCAGCATCAACCGTCTCACTCGGGATGACAACTTCAGTGAGATCGGCAGGGATAACGTCGACCACCTCGCTCGGAACGGCAACCTTAGGATTGGTAACCCTTGGAGGCACAATCGAGGATATGTCAAAATCGGAAAATTTAGCAAAGAACCTAGATCGGAAGTTGTTGAAGCCAAACATGATCAGGGTATTGGCCATTCCTTCTAGTTCCATCTTCATCTCCGTCTCGTTCTCCAGCTTGGCCTGCTCCATTGCATCCTCAAGCTTTTGATTATACTGGTACCGCATGCCGTCCATCTCCCTCTGCAGCCTCTTTGCCTGCTGAACGGTAA